>QXTE01000295.1:1293755-1310131 GCA_003942145.1 Platysternon megacephalum
GGGGGGGGGGGGAGGGGCGGGGCTGCGCACTCCAGTGGATCAAAGCAAGTTCGATATAACGCGGTTTCACCTATAACGCAGTAAGATTTTTTGGCTCCTGAGGATAGCGTTATATCGAGGTAGAGGTGTATAAGACTTGAGACAACAGATGGATGCAGATAGGAGAGGAGAAGGAGACAGCATCCCCTGCATTGGTCACAGCATCCCAGTAACCTGATTTAAGTATTTTGTAGGCATCGTGGCAAAGGAGAGCTTTAAAGAGGGATCTGAAGGTGCATGTGGAGGTAGGTTTGCGGATGTTTACAGGAAGTGTCTCCCAAGCACGTGGGGCAGCATGAGAGAAGTACAAGGGTGCTTGTTTGAAAATTCACAAGTGGGCAATGGAGGCTGACATCATAGCTTGATTGGAGAGCACGGACTGCTTGATAATGAATCAGAGATGATATGTAGGGTGGGGACTGACCATGAGGGACCTTGAGAGTGAATATAAGCAGCTAATGTTTGATGGGATAGAGGGGGGGAGCCAATGGAAGTTTGCACCACCTTTCACCAGCAGATGTTAAAGCACTTTGTAAACAGTTAAGCCGTTAAAAAAGCGACAACACCCATTGGTAAATGAATTATCTCCATTTTACAGATGGGGAAACCAAGGCACAGAGAAATTAAAGCGACTTGCCCAAATTTACACAGCAAGTCAGTGGCAGAACCAGGAACTGAGCCAAGGAGTCCTAACTACTGGATCAGAGAGTCTTGCTTCAACCACGTTCATGAGGCTCACTACGGGGTGATGTACAAACTAGCATAAATTACACTCCCAGATCTGTGTTGGCATAAAATGCCAAGGGGCTGGAAAAGACAGGCATAGAAAGAGCAGCAACTGACAGACGGTGTAAGGAGGAGTAAGTTAAAGTAGGGGCATCTTGGCTTTTTCTAGCTTCTCGGCATGCAAGTTACAATAGACTCCCTTATGGTCACTTGTTGACATGTGAGCTTACACCACTGTATGTCATCACCTCTACAACTGGCTCTACATTTATGATCCTACTGCTTTCAATATCAAATGTAAGTCAATAACTAACCTACAGTTTTAAGCATTAGTACAATCACAAATATTACAGATGGAAATTATGTCACCTAGTCCATTCCTGTGCCAGTGTAGGATTGCTCCCTACAGAACGTTCATGGAGCAGGACAACAGAAAAGGCATTTTTAGATACAAGCAAATGTCAGAGCTGCACAACCCAATAGCCGAGTATTTTATTTTATTGTATTGTATTGGTGCCCCAGATTTAAATCAAGCGGCACCAAAAGCAGGATTTATACAAAAAAGCTATGATGTGATGGTCTTCTAAGAACAGTTTTAGGTTTGTACTACTACATAACAGGACAGAGTGAGCCTGGTGATAGGGAACAGCTACTTAAACAAGCTATAGTTTATCCTAAAGAAGTTTTTTAAATTAAAGGACTTGATCCTGAGAAGTGCGGAGACTGTGAAGGGTTATGGAACAGCTTCCATATGAGGAAAGATTACTAAGACTGGGACTTTTCATCTTGGAAAAGAGACGACTAAGGGGGGATATCATAGAGGTCTATAAAATCATGACTGGTGTGGAGAAAGTAAATAAGGAAGTGTTATTTACTCCTTCTCATAACACAAGAACTACGGGCCACCAAATAAAATTAACAGGCAGCAGGTTTAAAACAAACAAAAGGCAGCATTTCTTCACACAACGCAGCCAACCTGTGGAACTCTTTGTGCCAGAGGATGTTGTGAAGGCCATGACTATAACAGGGTTAAAAAAAGAACTAGATAAATTCATGGAGGATAGGTCCATCAACAGCTATTAGCCAAGCCAAGGTGTCCCTAACCTCTGCTGTCTGCCAGAAGCTGAGCGACAGAAGATGGATCACTTGATGATTACCTGTTCTGCTCATTCCCTCTGAAGCACCTTGCATTGGCCACTGTCAGAAGACAGGATACTGGGCTAGATGGACCTTTGGTCTGACCCAGTATGGCCATTCTTATGTTCAAGCATTGCAGGATCTTAGCTTGAGAACTATTTCATTACAGAAGAACCTCAGAGTTATGAAATGACCAGTCAACCACATACCTCACTTGGAACGGGAAATATTCAATCAGACAGCTGAGACGAAAAAAAAAAAGCGCAAATACAGTACAGTGTTAAACATAAACTACTAAAAAAATAAAGGGAAAGTTTAAAAAAGGATTTGATAAGGTAAGGAAACTGTTTCTGTGCTGGTTTCATTTAAATTAAGATAGTTAAAAGCAGCATTTTTCTTCTGCATAGTAAAGTTCCAAAGCTGTATTAAAGTCAATGTTCAGTTGTAAACTTTTGAAAGAACAATCATAATGAACATTTCATTATGGTGGTTCTTTCAAAAGTTTACAACTGAACATGAACATTTCAGAGTTACGAACATTCTCCATTCCCAAGGTGTTCGTAACTCTGAGGTTCTACTGTAGTTGAACGAAACAGCTTCCACTTTAATGCTATAATAATAGAATTAAAACTAACCTGCGCTTGTTCTGGCATATGTGTCAACGTGGAATTCACCCTTTGCTGTTTTCTCCTGCACTTCCTACTTCCCTCTTCACCAAGTGTTTAATTACATCGGCGTGACTTTCAGGAGAGTTTTTGCATCCATTGCTATTCAGCAAAATATCTATAGCACGCTGGATAACATGGGTAAAGTGCAATGAATGTTCCAGTTGCTTTGGTGCAGCGGTATGTAGTGTAACACAGCCTAGAGTTAGACCGTCTGGTAAAGCCAATTAGTAGTTAAAAATAATGGGCTGCTGCACGCTTCTTCCACTTATTACTTATGCTGTGCCCATTTCCCTGGCATCTGTGCATCAGCTTAAAAATAAACTAATTCAAACAAATATCTGAGTCACGCCAATGTGTGCTTCAAATTACAAACCAGAACTTGTTCAAACTTTTTTCCCCTCCAAAGAAAAGCTGACTCATCAAAATGGAAACTTCTGGTTTCAACAAAAATTTGGTGTTTTCATCAGAAAACTGAAATATCTTCAAGTTTTGGGTGACAAACTTGAACTGAACAGTAAAAATTTTCAGCTTTCAGAAAAATTTCAAATGAAAACTCAGTTTGGTATTTTTTTTCCTGGGAACAAAAAGCATTTCCTGACTAGGTCTACACACAACCCCCTTGCAGTATAAGCTGGTTACAGCACAGGACTGGGAGTCAGGAAATATGGGTTCTGTTTTTGGGTCGACCACATATTGAGTCAGAGCTCAGGTGAGGTACCTAACCATATGTCCACTGATTTTGGCTGTGCAACCTGAAACACTTAGGGTTGGTTTTCAGGGTGCTGGACACCCATAAGTCAATGGGAGCTGCAGGGACCAAACACCGCTGAAAATTCAGGCCCTAGATATCTCAAGTTGGGTGCCCAAAATTAGTACAGGGGGTCCCCGGTATATGTCTTCCCCTTATCCATCGTTTCGCGTATCAATGTGTTCCGATTCACGTCGGTCCTGATCCGCGTATCCATTGCTTCAGCTTTTGCATGGCTTTTCTGTGGGTGCTTAGCACCCACCGGCAGCCAGCGCCTCCCCTCCCCTCCCCCGAGCACCTCCTGTCCACCGGCAGCCCAAACACCTCCCCCTCCCTCCCAGCGCCTCCTGCATGCCACGAAACAGCTGTTCCCTGGTGTGCAGGAGGCACTGGGAGGGAGGGAGGGAGAGAGGGAGGGGGAGGAGTGGGGACGGGGCACGCTCATGGGAGTGGACGGAATCATGTCTGGGACTGCCGGCCCCACTGATCAACTCCGCCCCCTCCCTCACAGTGCTTCCCGCACATCTCAAAACAGCTGTTCCCCAGTGTGCAGGAGGTGCTGGGGGTGGGGGAGGAGCAGGGACGGGGTGCGCTCAAAGGTGGGGGTGAACTGGGCAGGAAGGGAGTGGGAAGAGGCGGGGGGGAGCATTATTTCTCATGGGGAAAAATTCCCCCGTATCCATCGCCCTTTTCAAGAACACAACCCCAACATATACCTGGGACCCCCTGTACATACTTTTGAAAGTGTTGGTCTTAACAGCTCTCTGCCTCAGTTTCCCCACCTTCAGTATGGGTATAATATATGGCTGTTGGGATTAATAATTTATTAATGTGCTGGAGGCAGATACTATGAATGCTGTTAGAAATGCCTAGCAGAAAATAAAGAGCATGGACTGGTTGCTGAGCCTTATACCATAATCTGTAACTTGCCACCTCTGGCTCTGGCAGACTATCAAAGTGCCCAGGTTCCACAATTCAAGGCCCTGAACTGAGACTTGCCCTATTGCTGGTCCTGGGCAATTCAGTTCCAGGAACCATTTTAAGCATGCCCCATCATTACAGTTCATGTAGCTGTCCCCATGAAGAGATTCTGCTCCCTCTTTTATAAGTGTAAATCACGCTAACTCCACTGAAGCGTAAAATAGCTGGAAGGGAGGAAATCAAGCCCAGAGAACAAAAGGGTTGTGCACACCCAACATGGGTCATGTCAACCCATAGTTTATAAGTGCTCCCAGATTTCTCACTGACACTAAGTTCTAACACTCCAGAATGCTGGCATAACACTTTCCATCAGCAGCAGTTGACTAGGAGATTCCATCCCACACCGGTGGACTATGAACCAGCCTCTGTTATACAGGCCTCTGTCACCTCCTGGCTGGCCCACAACAATGTGATACACCTGGACATGTAGCCATCAGCTGTTTGGAAACTCCAACTAGTATAGAACACTGCAGTATATCTCCACAGCAAGATGGGCCACCGTGAGCATATCACACCTGTGCTCTGCTCTCTACAGTGGCTATCCAACGAATATATTGAGTCAAGTTCAAGGCCTCTGTCAGTTTCATACTATGGGTATGTCTACACAGCAACTAGACACCTGCAGCTGGCCCATGCCAGCCGACTTGATCTTGCGGGCTCAGACTACGGGGTTGTTTCATTGCTGTGTAGACTTCCAGCCTTGAGCTGGAGCCTGAGCTCTGGAACCTTCCCACCTCGTGGGGTAGAGCCGGGTCGAGCGTCCACTCTACAATTAAACAGCCCCAGAGCCCGAGTCCCATGAACCCGAGTCAGATGGCACAGGCCAGCCGTGGGCTTTAATTGCAGTGTAGACATAATCCCAGGCCTCTGAGGGTATCTAAAAGAGCTGAAAGCTCCAGAATAAGACTGTGACTAACACCTCTACTCCTCAGGCACCACAGAACTTTCTACCATAAGGGTAAAGCTCCCCTGTGCAGGAGACAGCACTTTCTTCGGGGCCTGCCTGAGAGTGTGGAATGAACTCCTGCAGGAACTAGCTACCACAAATCTCACCACCTTCTGCTCCAAGGGCAAAGCACACTAACACTAACATAAATACACTGTGCGCACATAAAACCTGCCAAACCAAAACACTCCACCATCCACATAATTTCCCTCCCTGCTGCTGCCCTGCCCCAGCCAGCCACAGCCCTACCCGTGCCTCCCTGATAATCTCATCATCTCCTCACACGTGGGTGCACCCCAGTTTGAAAACTAATGCTCTGCCCTATGCCACGTGTGGATAGCAGAGTGTAGTGTACTCCATCAACCCAGGGCCAGACGGCAGGTGGGGGAACGGAGGAGCCTGCTATTCTGGCTGTACATCAAAAGGGACCTAGGACTCTATAAACTAATAGCAAAAGGTGTAATTATATCACAGTATGATATACACATTTTGTGAGGGGTCGATTAAAACTTCAGTGAACTTTTCTCATCACTTTATTTCCCGTCCAGCAGTCCAATTTTCTAAAAAGAATGCCTGAAATCGGCCAAATGTTTTTTAAAAGACAAGTTAGAAACACACAATTTTGTCACAAAATTGTAATGTCCGTAATAAGGGCTGTGTCAGAAACGGGTTACACAAGACAAAGTCATGGCTAATTAAGCTCTCCATGCGCCAATCCAAAATTCCTATATGATGGCTGCAGCTCTCTCACAGTTTAAAAGCTCTACAACAGCCAATTAGGAATTGTCATCTCTTGGTTTACGGGACAAAGTCAACAATTAAACCTTTTCTAATGTGCTTGTTTTGATGGCTCTTTACATGGCTGCACTGCTCCAACCTGGGTTTACCCTTTCCTCCTGTGTGGAGGGATCTGGATCATATTATTTTACACTGTATCAAATCAACTTGTAAATGCTAAGGGTCCAGTTCTGCCACCTTTTTGCACAGCAGGTAGTACCTCACTCTGGAAACAGGCCCGCTGGGAAATCAATGAGACCGTTTGCGGAGGAAGAGCCCATTTAGTGTATGGGTGGCAGAGTCAAGTCTTGATTATATTGGGCACTTTACCCCATAGGTTCTTCCACTGATGCCACTGGGCCTGATCATGGAGTAAAGTATTGTTCATTCAATGATGATATGGCCTGTTAAACTATTGAAATGTACATAAACGTGAAAGCCACAAACCTTTCCGACCTGATATACTACCTAGCTTCACTACCAATCCATGGCAAGGATTTATGTTTTTGAGGTTGCTTTGACAGAGGGGGGCCTTTTGCACTTTAGAAAGCAGACATGAGTGATAAATGCAGCAGGTGGTTATATCTGGGATTCTCCCTTTAAAATGTTTCACCACCCAAATCTAAAAAGCACTCTTCAAAAAGCAGCAGCAGCAGCAAAAAACTTACCTCCCAAAAAAATGCAGTGTAGTTTTCACAGAGTGTAGTTAAAAAATGACTAAGTTTTCTTGATATATGAATTTGTGGGCAAACCATTTATCAACGGGCCTGTTTACCTCTGCAGCAGAGTCCCTCAAGCCAAGAGCCATGTCATTCCCCTTTGACTGATTAATTAGCCAATCAGAGGACATTTTTCACTGTGAGGCATGATGGTTTATTCCTGCTAATGCTTGGTCTCTAACAGCGACACATTAAAGCCAACTCGGCTCTTTTAGCCTATCGAAGTGACCAAAAGGGAAGGAGAGAAGATAAATCAAAAGAGCTCCCCCCAGTTTCATTGCAGTCCCTAACTAAACCCCCAAGGAATGAACAGATAGAGGCAAGACTCTTCACCAATGAAGAGAAAAGAAAAAGCACTAGTTCCTTGACACTGGGAGATGTCTCTCTATCTGCTGATTTCTGAACAGCAATAATTTATCCTCAGTTGATTAACAGGGTGCTTACAGAATAGGCAATGAAACGTCAATACTTAGCAGTTCTCTTGATAAAAGGAAAGAAGAGCTAAGATACCATGCTAGATAAAGGAATGTTTACCATTGCTGCCGGAATAACGTCCCTGGTACTGAGAAGCACCAAACATAACCCCGATTAACACCATGGGGCCTGATTCACTGCTGCTCTGCAGCTGGCAGTCAGATACACCAGCACAAAATGAGTGCAAAATGCTACCAGTAGTGCTTTGTACTGGTGTAATGAGAGCACAAGGTGCAAGGCTGTGATGAAGTGGGCCCTCTATTTATATTTTAATGAGTTAGCTAGTATTTGTACGTACCACTGCCCTCTACTGGGTGCAGCAGAATTGCTCAAGTGGCAAAGTGCTCAAATGTGGGTCAAAGGCCCTACACTGCTAACAGCTGACGAAGGGGCTTTTGTCTCTGAAGTTTCACAGGCCATGGTTTGCAGTGTAGCAATACCTGAGAGACCACAGATTTAATACAACACATTCACAAAAACTTTTATCTTTCAGAAGTAACATTAAGGTAATTAATTCAAATGGTCAAAAGGCAGGAAATGCAGAACTTAAGACTGAATGTACAATATTAACTCTTTCCCTTTGTGCCTATGCCTCAGGAAACGTGGCCAGCTCCCACTGAAGTCAATGAGAGTTATCATTGCCTTTTAATGGGAGTTAGATCCGCCCCTTGGTCTAATTACACAACATTCAATTTCTCAAATTATACATATAGGCACACACACCAATCATCTGTACTGAGTAAACCATGATGGTCAAGGCAGACAAAAATTAACAGCTCACAGGGAGGGTTCCTACCAATCACTATCTTCAAAGTTTGGATCTCCTATATAACAGCATAAAGCAATTTCCCAAGGCTACTGATAGGGTGATAGAGTGCATTTCAATTACTTACCAGAGTTTACCGTAAGTGATCAAGCATTTTCTTCCCCCCCCCCACCTACCAAACTATGGATTTTTGAAGATACAAATGAAAAACCATCACTGATGTACAAATTGCAAGGAGCAGCCATTACAAAAAACAGAAGCTGTGAGCAGAGGCTGAGTGGTGACTATGTTATTACTGGAGTGTTTGGTCAGGGTTTACAATAGAAGTAGTTCAGTATTTAACCATCCATTCCTGTAATGGAGTGTCAGATATTGGACTATTTATTCTCATTTACTTCCCTTCCTGATATTAAACATTGCATTAAAAGCAATGAACCTAATATTTACCCCTTGACAATATAGAATGCATTAAACATTCTTTAGCTGTAAACATGAAGGGCCGACTGATATATATGAGACAGAAAGTCCTGTGCTCAGAGTCTGAGAGCCATGAAGTCCTAAATTTTAATCCCATCTCTGACAAATTCCCTCTGTGGGCCAAGTCACAACCCCTGGGTCACAGCTCCTCACTCTCGAAAATGGGGATATTATACATCTAATATCAAATAAATACAGCAGGAGAGAATAAATGCAATACATATTAGAGACCACTAGAGAGTGAAGGAGGAAGACAATGCTGTGGGAGCCATCACATTTTTGTGAGGTATTTCAAATAAACCAATTTATAATTCCCCACCCCTGACATGTTAAATCCAGTTTTTCTTGACTTTATTTACTATAGGGGCTTGGATTTCCCCTAGGAGATTATTCCACTGACATTGCCATTAGGAAGTTTGCAGAAGACCTGGTATGTGTCTTCCTTTTCCTAACTAAGTGCCTGCTCCCTGTTCTATTCCCAGCTTTTGACCACCCTGAATAGAAGCAGCCTTTCCTTTTCCTTTATTACTCCCCCACACCCAGATATTTATAGACATTGTGGTAGTCTCCTTCTGCCTCTTTTCTAAGATGAGCATATCCAATTGCTCCACTCCCGCCTTCTAGGACATGCCCTCTAACCCTTTAGCCATTTTACTAAGCTCATTTTGGACTCTCTCCAGCTTTTCAACGTCCTTTTTGTATTGCACATTCCCATTCTGAACGCCCTGTGCCAGCTGTGATCTTGCCAAGCTCAAATAGCACTATCAGTAATTCTTATCTGATAACCAACTTCTGTCTTATGCAACACTTAATAATGTCCACAGACAAAGCTTTGAAGAACATAGCTAATGAATCCTGACACCACCCGGTGACACAGGTATTAGCTCCATTTTACTGATGGGAAAACTGATGCAGAGAGAAGTTGTGACTAGTCTAAGAACACATTAGTTAAGCCTCACATACCCTATGTCAGGTAAGTATCAGCATTCACATTTCACAAAGAGGAAAACCAGGGCATAGAGGGAGGAAGTGGTTTGCCTACAGCCTCTCAGTGAGTCAATGGCAGAGCCAGGATTAGGCACATTTTAAAGTTCTGGATTCTAACCACTAGGCAATGAGGTCTTTGATAACTCCTGGGAAATGCAAATCAATTGAGGAAACTCTGGAAAACGTGTGAGAAGCCAATTTCCTGATAAAAAGTGAGACCGCAATGGGGAGGAAGGCTGAAATTCCAGATGATGAACAGGAAAGTGATCACACCAAACCTGGAGGTAAATGGGCAACTAGTCTTTGGCCATTTAGGGGAACTCATGCATGACAACATCCATGTTACTATAATTTAAGGAAGCTGTTTACTGATCAGATGGCCTGAGACATGGAAGTGAGATGGGCTTAAAACACTCAAGTTTTCTATGCAAGAATCTGACTTATTAGAAACGTCCCAGCAAATCAGGGCTTCTCCCCCAAACCCCAAAATTAGTCAGTGCCAGAATCATGTTGTTCAGCTAATGAGCTGGGACCGTCTAACTCATTCCCAAATCCTCAGTCTCACTCAGGAGTATTTTCTCCTGTGATAAGGCTCCATCAGGAAACACAGCTGGATGGAGGAAGGAAATTCTGAGAAGAAAAAAAAAACAACAGTGGGGGTTCCAGGAAGTTCAACCAGATAGGAACTAATGGAATTTGTTTTTCTTGTCTCCCCAGCTCCGAAGCGAGTGAGAAAATTAAAGGGGGGTGGGGGAGAAGCCTGGCAGGCACTGCCCTGCAAGCAGGTCCCCACTGCGGGTCTCAGGAGAGCGCCATAATTACAATTCAATATTTTCGATCACTCATTGTCTCCCTGAGAAAACTGCAGACGTTTCCAATTTAGGTGAGCTCCAAAGCTCAGCCATTGTTTTCACTTTAAGGGAGACGGTTCCAGAGGTCCCTCTGTAGTTTATTAAAAAGGCTTTGTTTGGCCACACGATCTATCATGAAGGAAACATTTATTTTAGATTTAAAATCATTTAAAAAAGATGCCTATCAAAGGCTTTGGGTACCCTCGCATCATCAATACATACAATGAAATCCCAGCAGCATTGACGTGATCACTTTAACAAGATCTCAGCCGACCAGACACCTACCAAAACGCCTTTCCACCCCTTCATGGGTATGGGGAGCAAACACACAGCCCTCTCTAAAAATCCTACCCAACCTGATGTGGTTTTTTTCAGCTTGCCTGAAAGGTGGCTAAATTCAGGCTACTTGGGACTGGGGGTGGGAAGCAAGATCCAGTCTCAGAGCCTTCACAGAGAATGCACTGCCAGCCACCCGTCTTTCATAAAGAGGGGGATCCAGCTTGTGCATCCCTGCTGACTGCAGATGAGGCAGAATGAGGTAGAGAGAGAGGTGGTCCCTCAGTCAGGTAGCCTCAGACCATTCAGGGCTTTATAGGGTATAACCAACATCCTAAACTCCATGGGCAGCCAATACAGATCCCAGAGCTCAGCGGTCACATGCTTCCAGTGATATGTCCCGCTCAGTAAGTGAGCCACATCATTCTGTGTCAGCTTCAGTGTCTGAATGGTTTTAAGGTGCAGCCCCAAGCAGAATGTGCTACAATAGTCTAATCTTGAGGTGACAAAATCATCGATAACAGTGAAACGGTCGACATTTGAAAGGAAAGGTCACAGCCTCCTAGCCAGGTGCAGGTGGTAAAAAGCTGACTGCCTTAGTGCTCTAATGTGGTCATCAAACAGCAGCTGGGAGCTGAAACCACCCCTAAATTATAAACACTAGTGACTAATGGTGGATGTATTCCCTCAGTGGGATGTATATTATCTCCACCATCTCCTCTAGCTGCTTCCCCCGGCCCACCATCATCTCAGTCTTGTCTACGCTGAGCTTCAACCAGGTCGCTCTGACCCATAACTCAATCTTACTGGCTGATGTGCTGAATGGCATCAGGAGAGTGGGACAAGAGAGAGATACAGCTGTGTGTCATCAACATACTGATAACACCCCCACGCCTCCTTAATAACCTAATCCTCCTACTGGCCCAGACTCAGGTAGAGTGGGGAAGGTGACAGACTGGCACCCCATGGCACCCACACCTGAGAACTACCCATTGAGATCTCTGAGAGAAAAAGACTGAAGATTTATCCAAGGATAGGTACATAACAGGCAATTGCAATGTAAGCTTCTCTGCATCTCTTGACTCTGAGCTGGTGGGACCATCTCTAGGAATAAGAAGGGAATTTAGTGTCCAGGTTAACTCAGTCCTTAGTGCTTTCTTTCGAGGTTTTGTGATATGGACAGTTGTCCAGTAGGAGATGGACTGAAACCACCTCACACAGACCCACCAAACAGCTATTACACATAGAGAAGGAGTTTTGGTGACTCAGTGACCTGAGTTGGATTCTATGAACTAGAGGCGAAATATTAGACATTCTATTACTGGTTCCTTGAAAGGGATCTCTCTGAAGTACACGTGGTTTGAGAATGCAGGAGCAATACAAGACGCATTGCCACTATACAAAGTGTGGTTACAATAAGGCTTTAGAAGCCAATAAGACTCCTTGGCAGCAGTAGTTCTAGCACCTAAATCCACCTGTCCTGACTTGTCCCGTGCAGGGATGACAGCATGCAACTGCTGAAGGCTGAAACTGTAATGAAAAGGCAAGGGACCTCAGACTACCACAGTCTGAAAACACATCCCAGGGTTCTGATGGGCACCAGGACTCTTCCTACACTCTCTCTGAACAGGAACTGATATAAACTACTGTTCAGGAGAATTACAGCATCTGCAGTGCTCTCTCTCTGCCACATCAGGGAAACGCCCAGTGTCCAGGAATTGCAGCAGAGACCACAAATAAACCTGACAAATACCATTTAAAAGGGTCACCTGACCAATTAATGTAATACCAGTGTAGGAGACAAAAGAGGAATAGGAAAAGTCTGTGAAGTTCCATGCTGCAAGTCCCCCTTTACTTGAGGGGCTGAGCAGTGCAGTTTTTATATTGTTCGCCCTCTAAACGTCACAGACCTCTGGGATCCAGAGAGAAGGGAGGGCTATTGCACTGTGGCTAGAATGGCTTAAGAAGCAGCTGTGCTGCTATTGGCTGGGTCTACCTGTGGCTGACCAGCAGCAGCTTTAGAGGGGATACAGGGAGCAATTCCACCATGCCAAGTTGCCCTACCTCTTCTGCCACTATTTCAGCATGGAAATCTAGCCAGGGAACAGGGAATAGTGCCACAGAGAGTAGCACTCTCCTGCACCTCCATAGTTCAGTGCCACATCAAAGCCATTAGCCATCACGTTTTTATAAGAATAAAAACATGCCTATATCCAAATGCATTTCTATGGTGCTTCCACTCCTAGTGTTGCCACCTTTCAAATAGCTGGTAACCAGACCCCTGACACCCTGCACATGCTCCACCTCTTCCCTGCAAGGCCCCGCCTCCGTCGGTTGCTCATCTCCCCCCCATGCTCCCGTCACTTGCTGGCTCATCTCAAGGAGCCTGCCTGCAGGTAGCAGGCAGCCCCAGCTGAGCAGGTGTCGGTGCGGGTTAATGACCCAGCGTCTCGCCCCGCCCTGTGGTAACTGGGCTTTTGGTTCGGGTGCCATTTAGGGTTGCCAGGTCATTGGCAGTTTCTCAAGGAGACAATATTAAAGGCTTCACTGCAAACTATCGTGATGTGAAGGAAAGACAGAAATATAGTGAAAGGCCAGTATGACTCCACCAGGAGCTCTATAATGACCTGAAAAATCAAAAAAGGAAGCCTACAAAAAGTGGAAACATGGACAAATTGCTAAGGAGGAGTACAAAAGAATTGCACAAGCATGTAGGGACAAAATCAGAAAGGTTAAGGCACAAAATAAAAGGCAATAAGAGGTTTTTTTTAAATACATTAGGAGCAAGAGAAAGATGAAGGAAAGCGTAGTCTTCTACTTAGTGGGGAAGCATATCTAAATGATAACATCAAGAAAGCGGAAGTATTTAATAATGCCTATTTTGCCTCAGTTTTCACTAAAAAGGTTAATGGTGACCAGATACTCAACAAAATATTAACAACCAGGTGAAAGGAATGCAAGTTAAAATAGGGAAAGAATAAGTTAAAGAATATTTAGATAAGCTAGATGTATTTAAGCTAGATGTAGTGGGTCACAAATTGAATATGAGTTAATCTGATGCAGCTGTGAAAAAGGCTTATATCATTGTGGGGTGTATTAACATTGTGGTTGTGTATAAGACATGTGAGGTCCCACTCTACTCAGCACTGGTGAGGCCTCAGCTGGAGTACTACGTCTAATTCTGGACGCCCCACTTTAGGACAAATTGGAGAGAGTTGAAAGGAGCGCAACAAAAATTAAAGGTTTAGAAAACCTGACCTATGAGGAAAGGCTAAAAAAAACTAGGCCTTGAGAAAAGAAGACTGAGGGGGGACCTGATAATCTTCAAATATGTTACAAAAAGGACTGTGATCAATTGCTTTCCATGTCTACTGAAGGTAGAAGTGGTAGTAATGGGCTTATTCTGCAGTAAGGGAGATTTAAGTCATTAGGAAAACTTTCTAACTCTAAGGGTAGTTAAGCTCTGGAATATATTTCCAAGGGAGGTTGTGGAATTCCCATCATTGGAAGTTTTTAAAAACAGGTTGGACAAACACCTGTCAGGGATGGTCTAGGTTTACTTGGTCCTGCCACAGCACAAGGGGCTGGACTTGATGACTTCCCAGCGTCCCTTCCAGTCCTACAGCTCTACGATTCTACAGTGAGATCACTGTTTGGATAACTCTGTTTGGGCAAAATGTGATCCATGAGTTCCTTAAATTTAATGTGGAGATGACTATAAAAAGACTACAAGTCCCAGCAGGTTCTGCTACACCCTGAGCTATCAGGTGGCACCACCTCAGCAAGAGGGCCCATGGCCATACAGCTAATAGGAGAGGTTAATCAAGGGGGCTCAATTACTGAGGACATATGATAGCTTAGGCCACTGGTGGCTGCTATGGACTTGAAGTCCAAAAACTAATTTCAAAACTGCAATAAATTAAGACCAGCTGTATTGTGGCTGACGGAGTCCCCCCAAACTGTTATCCATCAAGTCCAAATGATGTGGCTTGTAAAATGAAGGTCTGGATTATGACTCTCAGTGGCTGACAAGACAGGACGGTTCTTGGTTTTAAGTCTCTTCTAGCCTCAGTTATTTCAATTAATGGTAGCGCTATTCTTGCAGTTTGGGGAATTCTTATCATAAGTAGCAGATCTGATACCCACTTTCTCTCCCTGCCAAGATTTCATTTATTTAAAAACAAAAAAAATTGTAAAGCTACCTAGGAGAACAGCAAGGCAGTGTATCGTAGTTTGGGTTACACCCTGCAATCTCATGGAGGTGCTACAGTTTTGATAGCCTACAGATCTTTACCGTTACAACACTCACCAGAGACAAGATCTCCTAGCACACTATTCCCAAGCTCCATGTCACTGGCTTCTCGTGAAGCTGTAGAACAGCTTTAAAATGTTTTTGATTGGAGCTGGCACAAGGCTCTGCATAGTCTAGCTCCATCACATATGGTATTCAAGAAATCCTCTCAGTTCAAACACAGGCGCCAGCCTTTCCCTCTAACCACAACCGACTTCAGAGTGGCCACAGGGTTAGCACTATAATTCCTGTGGCACGTTCTTTTGTCCCTTCTCTGCGTGCACACTAGTGATCATCAGTATTGCCAAAACACGTCCCTGGTTGCACTAGTCACGTTCCTGCACAAGGGAATCACTCTGCATATTCATAAGACAGACACCCCCCCCCATAACAGCAAAATGCTACTGAAATGTTAAGTGAAAACCTAGCTGTGACCTGCAGAACTCACATATAAGTGTCAATTTAGACTTCACATTTTACCTACCTGAAGGAATGAAGAGTCCCTGGGAGATATTTAATAGCAGAACTGATTTGTGCCTGTGCGCATTGCATACCGAACAACGCAAGTGAAAACCAAGCCACCATATTTCCGGTGACATTAAAACAGCTCCTTGGGTTTAGAATTTGTAAATATTCAGCTCTCTTGTGGAAACATAAGAACAATTTGCTGTTTTGCTGAGTTTGGTCAGCTTTTGCTAAATACGGTACTTTATATTTACAATATGTACGTAATCTGCAACTCAAACAACAAAAGATAGCTACTATGCATTCTATACTGCAAATAAGAGTGTAAAAGGAAAAACAAAATTCTTAATACTGACTGATTTTTAGAGAAGTTATGCCACGTCCGCAGTAGATCATTAAAACATCCACTAAACTCACTCTTTTCACCCAACAGTTAAAAGCTTGCCCTTCCATTCAGAGCTTTAATGGGGACAGAATGGGGGCTTTACAGACAGGAAAGGCCATTGCTCTCGAAGAGTACGTAATAATCTCACTTGCATCAAGGCATTTGGATATGTGCATAGGTTTCTTTAAAGGGAAAAATGTTAAAGGAAGAGGAATGATTTACACTACTGAACCCACGATCAAGAAAGACGTGCTGGCCTGTCGACCTGCAGGGACGTGCTGGCTGCCGCTTCCCGCAGCTCCCACTGGCCAGGAACGGCGAACCGCAGCCACTGGGAGCTGCAAATGTAAACTGTCTGGCGGCCCGCCAGCGGATTACCCTAATGGGCCGCGTGCGACCCGTGGATTGCAGGTTGCACACCACTGCCTTAACTAGTTTTGAGATGGAACTTGGTATGTTTATGAACAGGATTGTATGACAGGGTTGTCTGTGATAGCAGGGGACTGGACTCGATGACCCAGGGGGTCTCTTCCAGTCCTACATTCATATGATTTACCTCAGTTTTTGTACTCTGTCGTTTCCCAAAAATGCAGGACAGGTCATCTTCGCTGCGGGAAGAGAGATCTTTTCCTGGAGGGGGGGGGGGGGGGGGGCAAAGAAAGG
>QXTE01000295.1:1310144-1449121 GCA_003942145.1 Platysternon megacephalum
GGGGGGGGGGGGAGCAAAGAAATGCAGCCATTATTCATTTGGACAATATCAAAAGTGAGGTTCCAGAAGCCTTGGGAGTTGGGGGAGAGACAGGGACAACATGTTATGCTGGCCCTAAATGTTGATTGTCTTTGGCCCTTTTGTAGAGGGAGGAATGGGTAGGGATGAGGCAGCAAGGGGGCACAAGAAGCCCACTGTAGTGCCTGTCCTCAGACAAACAAAAAATGTCTCTCTGCACTCCCTCAAGTCATCCCAAAGCGGCCAGGGAAGGGGTAGAGTCGTGGCCCTACCTTCTCTCCCTCCACCTTGATGGTCATGCTGCTGACTGGATGCAGCAGGGTGGAGAAGGCTGCACCAAACTAGAGGGAGGCATGGTCTGTGTCCCCCTACAGACAGGGTGAGTGCAGGGAGAAAGCGTGTCTCCTCGAACTCTGGCTGGATATCCCTGCCTCGGACAGCATTAAGTCTTCTTCTCTGGATACAGCGTAGCCATCTCTGCCGGGGGATGGGGGTTAATCCTGGCTCATGAAGAGCAAAACTTCTACCTTTGGAAAGTACCAGATTGCCCCAGCTCACAGGTCTCTAAAAATGTTTTCAAGGGCAGGGCAGTGATGCTTCAGGCCCTACAATAAGCTTTATCCCCATCTGAATACAATGCTGTCTGAATACAGGAGTGGTAGACAAAGCAGAGGAAGGGGAAGAAAGGAGGAGTGATGTGACATTTTGAGATGCCACCAAAAGTTAGCTGCAGCCTTTTGTGGAGCCCCAATACTAAAATCTGGCCCCCATTCAGAAGTCAACTGCCACTATTTTATGTGATGCATTCACTAGTGTAACACAACATTGTACTGGGGATTATATTTTAACAAAGTACCCATTAGTGGAAAATAGTATGTATGGGTAGAATCAATACCAATGACATTTTTATTTACTTATACACACACAGAACTGAAACAGAAATAGGATTACTATTAAAGAAAAGCCAGAAGCAGAAGATGGCTGTTATCAAGTTATCATGAAGAAAAAAAATCAAAACTTCAGGAGTTAAATTTAATTATTTGGGTGACTTAGACCAATGATCAATGATAGAGAGAAGACCTGGTAACAGGGCTTTCCTCTTACTGCAATCAAGTTTAAGCTTATCACTGATCTTATCCACATGACCACTAAGAGGGGCTATCATGATTGCACAGGATATAGCTGTACAGATGTCCAAGCAACAACTTTTAGTTAGTTCTTTCAACACATGGACCATTGTGTTTTTTCTTTTATACCATTCAAAATAATCACCCTTCCTTATTAAATAGCAGCTTCCTATAGACAATGATTGAATTATTCAAGAATACCAGCCTAAAGCCAACAAAAACTGCCAAATAAAGCAGGAAGGCTGTATTATAATTTAAAGCTGGTTGCCACATGGATGTGTCTAATGCCAAATGTAAGTCAGAGGGTATGTGTCATCCTGGTACATAGATATTTATAACCCTGCAGTTCATGAAAGAACAACAATGTGCCCCTTACCTTTTGCAAACTTCATATAATGAACACGTTTCCTGGAGGATCTGGATTTCTCTTCAAGACTGAATGTCTTCTTCTGTTCGCTAGAGGGCTCTAAAACACAAAGGTTACGTTTCCATTAGACAAACGCTAACCACTAAACTCAAATGTCAGTATATTGAACACCACAATTTAGGACCATGTCCCAACAACCAGTCACAACACAACATCAAAGGAGCATGATAAGTGCTGTTCAAGATATGTTACCGTATGATCTTATTACCCCACTTCCCAGCTATTGTTACCCCTACTTGTTATAAAAGTAATTTGAAAAAAGATGCAAGTTCTTCAGAGCAGGGACAGTGTCGTGTTACTAAACATTTATATGGCAACAGTGCCTAGAACAATGGCCCGCCAACCTGATTGCTTCTAAGTGCTGTACAATGTCTTTATGTACAACCCCTAGATAGAGTCTGTTGTTATCATTTGTTGCCCACCATACCAATTAATCTAAAAGGAATTCTTGAAGACAAACACACTGATATATAGGAGTGACTTTAAGTTAGGGTACTACCCTGAAAAGTGGCTGGAAATGGCATTGTGAGGTTCTGTGATCATCTCTCAGTGACTCCCACTTTTCTAATGCAATCACTCATAGGCTGCTTCTCTTCCCTTCCAAGGCTCTTCATGGCCAATCCCCACCCTACCTACCATCTCCTCATTCAGCATCAAGAGGTTGATACTCGCCTCCGATCGTCCCATCATGCCAGCCTCCATCGTCCACTTTTTCAATTTTCAAACAAGCACCTTCATGCCTTCTCCCATGCTGCCCCACACGCTTCAGAAGAATTCCCCATAAACATCCACAAAGCTACCTCGTTGTCCACCCCCAACTCCTATGCTGGGATGCTTAAAAAAAACCCTGATAACAGTTAGGCTGCAGATGTGCAGAGACCACTGCCTATCATGCTGATCAATATAATCTCACTGCTTCCTGGTGCTCCCCCATCTGTCTGTACCCATCTGTTGTCTCGTCTTATGCTTAGATTGTAAGCTCTTCACGGCTTTTTGTTCTGTGTTTGCACAGCACCTAACAGTGTGGTCCTGGTCCTCGACTAGGGCTCCTATCTGCTACCACAATACAAATCATTGTCATCAGTTTACAAGTTAAGATGTATTTTCTAACTGCTTAGGCCTGCAGACTCAGCCTGGGTACCAATAGCCAAGCTGGGTTCCTTCATTCTCACGCACCCTCACCTGTAATCAAGGATCTGCAGACAAAATTAGTCCCTTGGCGAACCTGTGCAAACCCATTACCCTCCATGGACTAGAACAGGTGGCACTGTCTGGAACTCAGAATGACTGAGCTGGAGTTAAACCAGCAACCTAGAGGGGAAAAGCTAATAGCTCATGATCACTCCCTGATCCATCCAGCCCCTACTGCATTTAAACTGATAATCTGTAGCGAGGGGAACTAGTTACTCCTAGGTCTAGCAAATCTGAGGCTATAAAGAATTTGCTGCAGACAGAGTTGAAAGCCCTCAAAGACATGATGCTCAGTTTCCACACAGAACCTAACAGCAGCATCCCAACCAAGGATCAGGCACTTGTGATTCCACTGCTGTCTAATCCAGGTGGAACACAAAATATTCTCAGAAATAAGAATTCTCAGTGGAGCGTCAATCGCAATCTCACACTTCCAGCAAGAGTGACACCAGCACCCCCTTGTGGCTGTAAGGTGGAACTTCAGTATCCAACATCAGGAATTTTATCTATGGAGCTTTTCACTGGAGAGAGATGCATTATCACCTCCTCTGCTGACTACTGAGACTCAGTATTAGGGCTGGGCGAATGCTGCAGAAATATTCACCCCCATTTTAAAAACAATTTGCTTTATGTCCATATCCTATTCACTTTTCGTGAATACTGAACAATGAAACGGGTGCTCAAATACCATGGGGGTGAGCCAAGTATAAATATCTTTCGATATCAAGGGTCTTCAAAACTTAGCACAGCACAGGACTTTGGAGAGGTCACAATGGTCGACCTAGGGGATACAGCACAGGACTGGGAACCAGGACAGCTTCCTTCAATGAACCTGGCTATGTCACTGACTCACTGTGCATCCTTGGACAAGCCATTGAAGCCTCTCTGCTCCTCAGTTTCCATATTTGTAAAAATGGGGTTAGTGATACTTGCCCTCCTTTGAAAGCACTTAATGGATGGCATCAACTTACAAAGATCATAAGGGTCTTCCCATGGGTTACAGCTAACGGAACTTCCTGTAGCTCAGTAGGATTTTAGGATCAGATTTTTAATTGTATTCAGATTCCGGACAATGTAGAGAGGTGCCCAGTGGGATCTTTAAAGGCACCTAAATCCAATGGAAGTTAGGAACTAGGCACTTTGAAAATGACCAGGGCACCTCTCTATATCTTTAGACACCTACATACCTTTAAAAAATCTGGCCCTTAGAGTTTGAGGACCAGGATACCAGTCGCAGCCCTGTAGGTGTGCGGCTTATTAAGGGGAGGTTGTAGTTTCTCCACTGTAAAAACTGATTTTGATCTTCCTCGTAACTCCAAAATAACCCCACACTCTTGCTGTCATTTTTAGGATTAACTCATTAGCAGCTACAGTTTGCTCTGAATATTTTGAATAAACTCACTAAGGCCAACATACTGCAACTGATAATTTGTGGCCAGACGCTGCACCCAGGCAGAACCCCACTGACTTTAATGGGGCTCTACCAGGGAACTAACGGTTGCAGACCTGGAGCCCAACAGCCTGTCAGCACATAAAAATTGCCCCAGTCTAAGTAAAGGCAGGATGTTAGATCGAGTTAGTTAAACTTATGCAGCACTATGTGGACGCTTGCACTGTTTTAAATCTTGCTTATAATCAGTTTAGTTTGTTCCTATTATTTAAACCAGCATGTGCATAGACCAGGCCCAAGTACTTTCTGAAACTAAGAGACAGAGCTCTTTTTGGAAATTTTTGACAAGTTTCCTGCTTCTGCATGTCTTGCCCTTTTGCCCAACTAAATCACATCACCCCACCATCTTTAAAGAGTAGGTAGGTTTTGACCCCAGCTCATGCAAACAGCAGTTTCTCAAGGGCAGGAAAAGTGAAACGCTGAAGAAACTGCTACTAGGTAAAAGCCAGACACAATTCTTCATCAACGAGGCTGACAAGAGGTAAAATGTAGCAATGGAGAATGTTTGTGTCACATGCCTTTGAACTGCCTCAGGCTGTTTTTCAGTGGACAGCTGCTGCTTCTGCATATCCCACCAGATAAAGGGAACACACCTGTCTGCCTCTTCTATTGAAAAGCCCTAACAAGGGCCTGATTCAAAGCCCATTACAATCTATAGAATTTAAATGTAATTCATATACATCCTCATCAAAATTAACATCTTGGTTCTGCGTGGCATTGAGCACTCTGTTCCCATGCATTTTAATGAGAGCTGAAGGGGGATGAGCATCGTGCAAGAAGTATTGCCAGCCCACAGGATTGGGCCTTAATTTGCCTTTTAAGAAATGAAAAATAGAGGAAATTCTCAGTGAAACTTCCAGCATCCAATATAGCGAAGTATTAACATACCTGATTCACCTTGCCCGTGGCAATTATTCAGTTCAGCCAGAAGTTGGTTGAAGTCATCTTGATGAGCAATCCAGTTGTCCTGTAAATAGCACCCAAGTGAATAAGAGGCAAAAGATCCTATCAAAAGGTCTATCAGAGTCTCACTGTACATCCTCTAGCTCTAAACACCAAAGGGTAACTAGGAATCCCCTAAAGTTTCACAGGTAGAAACACTAACTACAGCTCGTTAAGTTCGCTCCAAGTGCCTACGAGTTGCGTTTGAAAGTCTTCAAACAATACTGAGTTGTTGTTGGCTCTGTCATGCCCCAGTCTGGGCAAGTTGTTTTCAGCTACAGGCAGGAAATGCTAACAATTTTCCTGCAGCACAAAAGATGAGAACACACAAAGTCAGTTCAGATGTTGACTCAGACAGCGCCTTTAGGGCTCAATCCCACATTCTGTGCAAACCCATGACTGCCAACGGGAAATGGGGACTGTTCCAGGAATAGGGAGCAGAATGACAGGAAGGCACAAAACCAGGCCTAGACAAAGGGATATCTACCAGTAAACAAACATTTCAGTTGTCTGTGGGAAGTGGCATCTCTGAGCAGCCTACTCCCCATTATTCACCACTGCCTCCTCACTCCGACATCCTCCCAAAAAAACCCAGGAGGACACAACTGTACCGATACTGCTGTTAGCTGGTTTCTCTCTTCTGTGAGATGTTCATCATTATCCTGACACCATACAAACTTGATGATAGATTTCACTCACTTCCCATTCCATAAAGGGGCTGTCAACAATCAACACATTCTTACCTGGGTTGGCAGCAAAGCTAACTAGTACTCACCTCATAATTTATGGCTGCTCCTAAACCAAGCGTGTTGTTTTTCACTTGAACCTTGATGTGCTCTGTGCTCCCTTGTTCCTGAACCCCAAGACCCTAATGAGAATATAAGGCAAATTGTAAGTGTTTTTCAGGAGCGACATTAAAGATAAATATAGGTATCATACAGAAAGACCATTTGTTTTTGAAATACAGACAAGACACAATTTATATTATTTATTTTCTTGCCTATGATTTAATTCAGGCAAATGCTATATGCAGCACATTGAGAATTTGTGTATTTTTAACTTATTGTTTATGTACCCCTCAAAACACCAAAGTAGTATCACTGAGTTGTTCATGATTAATCAGGACACCACCTTACATTTCTAGGTGATCCTGCAGTGCTTTACAACTTTGAACATAGAAAGAGAGAGCACACATTGGGAATGCTTCTCTCACCACAGAAATGCATCCACCTCGGGGGTGGAAGATGTAATTGTTGTACTTAGTTAAACAAATGCCAACAGGAAACGAAGAATAACACACCCAACTGAACTTGCAGAGAGAGGTTAGATTGAGGCAAATAAAAATGTAATTGACCCAAACTGGAACTCAGCAGGACCCATTTCCTTACTTTTTTCCTTCCTCCATTGCATTCTCACACATAATTTTGTTACTATTTGCTTGTTCATGAAGAGTGTTGGAGCAAGTCTGGACTTCAGATCTTGGCTTTGTCCATACTACAAACTAACAGTATTTAAATTCAGTAAGGAAATATGTTTGGGGCCCAATATGTATTTTCTTGCCCAGGTGGCAGGAAAACCAAACATGCTAAGCCCATGCTAGGATACCATGTTTTAGCCAAGGTACCTATCAAAGATAAGACCTCATTCCCTAGCCTATTTATTTTTTCCTAGCCACACAGATAAGGAGAAGTCACATAAGAACACTGGTAGGCCACATCACGGTAGTTGGGAGTAGTGTTGATGAGGCCTATGGTTGAAAACCTGTTTTATGTAGCAATAACCCATATTTAAACATGACTGTTGCTACCATGGGCCCAGCAGATAGTAAATTTTGTCTTAAAAATGATGCTAGCCAGATTCCTCTCACTACCACGTACCAGGTATATTGCCCCATCTATTGGCACTGTGTTGTAACCAATCTTCCCCACTTTAGCTGTAATTCCAGTGTAGGCAGGGCTTATAGCATGGTTTTAGGACACTTAGGAAAAAATTTCTGTCCACTTTAGTTAAGACAACAGCTGTGTTTGGACATGGTTGTTGCCAGCATGATTTCATCCAGTGTGAGCAGAATGTTTGACAGCATCCTTTCAATCTCAGTTTTAAAATCCCATGGCTTTCATACTTACTTTTACATTACATTAAAAGCACTAATAAATGTGCATTTGTGCTTACAAATCAAGAAGTTAATTAATCACAGTTAGAAAACCTATCGAAGCCAATGGGCTCATTGATGTCAATGGGTTTGGGATCTGGCCCTACCTGCTGCAGTTTGTATCTGAAATTCTACTCCAGCAACTAAGTGCAAAATCAGAGCCAGTTAAAAACCTCTTTAGGCTAGCTTTTCTTTAAGCAACTTTCCCAAGTCAACAGTTATTGTGAGAAATTCAGGAGTACCTCTTCTCTTTCACCAGAAGTTCTGAGAGTCTCCTAAACTCAAGAAAGCCACAACTATTATTCTTTTTTAAATGGTGGACGAGGAATACCCGAGAGACGCCTTTAAAAACAAAAACAATGAAGACCATTCTCTTTTGCGTTTAGTCAGGTAACTAGCACCTGGAAATGCTGAAGAGACACAGGCCTCAATTCTGGGCTCTGTGGGGTCTCTATAGAAGCTGAGCCACTGTAAAGAGGCAGCAGAGATGTCTTTATTGGCCAACCGGGAATATTTCTGGCATTGTAAGATCACTGGCCTCCACCCAGTGCTCTCTACCATAGGAGCATGCTGGGGTGGGAAGAGATGTGGCTTGATGCTATGCTCTGGCTATTCTGGGTGGAAGAGCAGATCATAAGGGGCCATTAAAAGTTGTCAAAAGTTAGAGAAGCTTCAGGAGCTGCTCTATCTTACACCCCGAGCAGCTGTCAGAATTTGGGAGGTCCATCTGTAGCTCCTGCAGTTCTGAATTGGGGTCATCCATCTCCTTATCAAAGAGAGCAGAAAAGGAAAAAAGGAAACAGGACAGCAGGAGAGATCCAGAAATCAGTAGTAGGGGGTAACAGTAAAGTACCTACTAAAAAGGATATAGCCCTATCAACTATAGGCCTAAGAGCTGCCTGTAATTCCTGTATCCAGGTCTCTCTCAGTATTTCAAATTCTGTAATACCTGAGAGTTTGCTTTTCTGCAAGACCATTTACTTCCCTTTAGACCATACCTTTCCTTTGGACCATCCCATTTTTTCCAACATCTTCTGGCCAAATTTGGATTCATCTTTACTCCAGGCGCTGTTTCTAGGATCCACAGACCACTTCTGCTTTTTACGGGCTACAGCAGGGGGAAAAAAAATGTTATGCTCCATTTAATATTACAGAAGCTGATAATACAATTAAAAAGAAGTCAAGACATTATTTTCCCTCCAAACAGAATCTAAAACAGACTATTTATGGTACTTATATAGTCCCTATTACCAAAGTATCTGAGCATCTCAATCTTCAATGTATTTATCTTCAGAACACTTCTGTGAAGTAGGGAAGTGCTATTAGCCCCATTGTACAGACAGGGAGCTGAAGCACAGAGAGACTAAGAGACTTGCCCAAGGTCACACAGGAAGTATGTGGCAGAGCAGCTACTCGAATGCAGGTCTCCCAAGTTCTAGGCTAGTGCCCTAATCACTGGACCATCCTTCCTCCCTGAATGTCAGAATATAGTGGATCTAACCACTGCTTTAATAAAAAAAAAATTAAACATAACCAGTCACAGATGTCTGCTTATTCAAACGAGTACAGAACAAGCACCAATGTGATGAAAACTTTCAAGGTCTGCACAGAGAATGGCTAATTTATCTGAGAACTCACATGACATTATTATTTGTATTACAGTTGCACGCACCTAGAGTCTCCAAATGAGGATCAAGGCCACATTGTGCTCAGACACAGTAAGAAAGATCCTCTGCTTCAAAGAGCTTACAATCCTACAAACAATTATGCACATGCCTAACTTTACTACCATGAGTAGTTCCACTGAAACCAACGAAGTAAAGCTGGCATAGCAAAGTTAAGCATGTGCATAACTGTTTGCAGGATCGGGGCCTAAACAGAAAAAGGAAGTATATTACCCTCATTTTACAGATGGAGGCACAGAGAGATACATGGCTTGCTCAAGATCATAAAAATTCTGTGGCTGAGCCAGGAATTGAACCCAATTCCCCTGAGTCACAATTCCATGCTTTAACTACAAGACCACCATTCCTCTAAATCAGGGGTCCCCAACGCGGTGCCCGCGGGCGCCATTGCGCCCGCCGGGGGGTGTAAGTGCGCCCGCGTAGCCCTCGGGTTTTTTGTTGTTTTTTTTGCTCCGCTGGCAGCGCTCGGGGTGTTTTTTTCAGCGCTCGGGGTTTTTTGTTGTTGTTGGGTTTTTTTTGGCGCCCGCCGGCAGCGCTCGTTTTTTTGTTGTTTTTTTTTGGCGCCCGCCAGATGAAAAAGGTTGGGGACCACTGCTCTAAATGCACCTTTGGAAAATAGGAACAAGAGTACAGGAACACAACTTGGTTTTGGCCCCAATTCTGGTTCTTCTAAAAAAACACTCCGATTTAAAAAAAAAAAAAAAAAAAAAAAATCTACAAAACACAGCGATGAAAAAAATTACAAAATTAATTGTGTTTTTTAACATTAGCTTTAATGTTCGCAGGCAGCATTAGAAGCGCTAGTAACTGCCGTGTGCTGTACAGAAAAAAACACGCTCAAGAAAAGTTCTATTGGATTTAAGAGGAAATGATACCCTGCTGATGGAATACCCCAAAATTCCATCAGATGGTTAAATACCAATAGAAAGGATCTCATTCTCTGGAAAACTTTACAGGTTTCTAGAGAGATCTCTATATGACTTTTGGTATGCTTTTCTATAAGTGAAACTGACCATCCTGTTTTCACTATCCAAGTTGAGTAAAAATTCAAGAAGTTAATAGAGCATAAAGGGAGAAAAATCTAATGCTCTGTTAGTGTTGATAATCTATAGTGATACCAATAACATAGGGATTGTTTGTGTTTATAAACACAAAGTGGCTGAGATGATCAAAAGGGCCTAAACATGCCAAGTGCCCAACACTCCCACAGATCTTCACTGGGAACTGGGCACTTCACCTCCTTAGGCTAATTTGAAAATCTCAACCAAAAGGAGTTATGTGGATGTTGGCCAAGATTTACAAAGCTAACTAGTGATTTTGGGCAACCAACTTAACACACCTCAAAGAAACCTGATTTCAAAAAATAATGATCATCAGTCCTCTGAAAATCGAACTGAGCAACCAAACATTGAATCTCACAACATTTGAAAATCTTGGCCACTGTCCCTTTAAGCCACAGAAGGTTGTACTTTTCAAAGCCAACCAGTGCAGCATAGGAGGATCAATTCAAGAGGACACAGTCACACACATACGGAAGGTTTCAAGTACACTAATGTCTCCTTCACAATTCCATGCCTTTTAGGGTACATCTATACTACCCGCCGCATCGGCAGGTAGTGTTCGATGTATCGGGGATCGATTTATCGTGTCTCGTCTGGACGTGATAAATCGATCCGCGAATCGACGCCTGTACTCCACCTCGGCAGGAGGAGTAAGCGGAGTCGACGGGGGAGCTGCGGCAGTCGACTCGTCACCATGAGGACGGCCAGGTAAGTCGAACTAAGATACTTCGACTTCAGCTACGCAAATAGCGTAGCTGAAGTTGCGTATTTTAGTTCGAAACCCCCCCCCGCTAGTGTAGCCCAGGCCTTACACTGCCCCTTTTCCTCTTACCCTTTAGCCTGAAGTCTCCTCGTCATTGTTCTCCTTTCACCTTCTTCAAATCACTATAATCCCACCTGTTCAGCACTTCCTACCGGCTATAACATCTGCAGAACCCTCTTCTTCTGTCTATTGTAACTATTACCCAGGATAATGGCTTAACAAAACCCAAGGAATTAAATTTGGTACATCTTACACAGGTGTAAAGCTGCCACATATATCTAAGATGCTTTACAGTTCATACTCCCCAGAGAACGCTGGTTCCAAGACCTAGTAGAGTAGCGTCTCAAAGTTGAAATCTGTAACACTTTCTTGGCACCTTCAATCACAGGATCATAGAATATTAGGGTTAGAAGGGACCTCAGGAGGTCATCTAGTCCAACCCCCTGCTGAAAGCAGGACCAATCCCCAGACAGATTTTTACCCCAGTTCCCTAAATGCCCCCCTCAAGGATTGAACTCACAACCCTGGGTTTAGCAGGCCAATGCTCAAACCACTGAGCTATCCCTCCCCACACCAATCTCAAATCACTTTACAGACAGGGTATTAATCTTCACATTTCTCTGAGGGAGATGCGTTAGTTCTATTTTACAGATAGGAAAACTCAAGCACAGAGAAGAAGTGAAGTGACTTAGTTAAAATCAACAAGAAATCTGTGGCAGAGCCAGGAATCCAACCTCTGTGCTGCAGCCATCATAGAATCATACAATATCAGGGTTGGAAGGGACCTCAGGAGGTCATCTAGTCCAACCCCCTGCTCAAAGCAGGAACAATCTCCAACTAAATCATCCCAGGAGGGCTTTGTTAAGCCTGACCTTAAAAACGTCTAAGGAAGGAGATTCCACCACCTCCCTAGGTAACCCATTCCAGTGCTTCACCACCCTCCTAGTGAAAAATCCCTTCTCCTCCAAATGAGTTTTGGAAAGAACAATTCTCTTTTTCAGAGATGTCTGTTCACTGTAATCTTTCCAAAATGAAGAAGTAAACTACCTATCATCCTGGAAGCGAAAAGTGATTCAGTTCCAACACTAGCTCTCCGCTGTACCAAACTGCCCCTGGAGAATTACACTATGGAGGTGCTACTGATATCCTGGACAAGCAGCACCATCCAGTGGAGAAAAACTTCATTTACTCAGACACCTTTTGCTATTCCACTAACTCCAGCTCTGTGCTGTTTGCAATGGATCAGTTCCTGCACACTTTTTGCCCAACTGCCGCCCTGGATGTGAAGCTGAACTAGCAGTTCTGAAACTGTGGTCCACGGAGCACTCAATAATTATGGGCAGAGAGCTGGTTGGTGATGTGCTAATGGCTCTCCTCCTTGTCTCCAGCTGCTAAACTGCACTAAGAGATGGCTAATAACATTACTGTTCTAGGCATCCTTTCCTTGCCCTCCCATCTATCCATCTGTTGTCTCTTGTTTTAGATTAATCTTTTTGCGTCTGATGAAGTGGGTATTCACCCACGAAAGCTTATGCTCCAATACGTCTGTTAGTCTATAACAGGGGTCGGCAACCTTTCAGAAGTAGTGTGCCGAGTCTTCATTTATTCACTCTAATTCAGGTGTAGGCAACCTATGGCACGCGTGCCGAAGGCGGCACGTGAGCTGATTTTCAGTGGCACTCACACTGCCCAGGTCCTGGCCACTGGTCCGGGGGGCTCTGCATTTTAATTTAATTTTAAATGAAGTTTCTTAAACATTTTAAAAACCTTATTTACTTTACATACAACAATAGTTTAGTTCTATATTATAGACTTATAGAAAGAGATCTTCTAAATGTGTTAAAATGTATGACTGGCACGCGAAACCTTAAATCAGAGTGAATAAATGAAGACTCAGCACACCACTTCTGAAAGGTTGCCGACTCCTGCTCTAATTTAAGGTTTTGGGCGCCAGTAATACATTTTAACGTTTTTAGAAGGTCTCTTTCTATACGTCTATAGTATATAACTAAACTATTGTTGTATGTAAAGTAAATAAGGTTTTTAAAATGTTTAAGAAGCTTCATTTAACATTAAATTAAAATGCAGAGCCCCCGACTGGTGGCCAGGACCCGGGCAGTGTGAGTGCCACTGAAAATCAGGTCGCGTGCCATAGGTTGCCTACCCCTGGTCTATAAGGTGCCACAGGACTCTGTCGCTTTTTACAGCTCCAGACTAACACGGCTACTCCTCTGATACGTAATACCTAGGAGCTCCAATCATGGACCAGACCCTGTTGCGCTAGGTGCTGTACAAATAGAGAACCAAACCAGTCCCTGCCACAAAGAGTTTACAATCTAAGTAGACAGGCGACAACAGACGGATACAGACCGACAGGGCAGTAAAAGGAAACGACATGACAATATTGGACAGCATGATAGGCAGTATAATCTGCACACCAACACCCTGACCAGTGTCAATTTTTTTGTAGGCATCATGGTATAAGAGAGTTTTGAGGAGGATTTTAACATAAGAATGGCCCTACTAGGTCAGACCAAAGGTCCATCTAGCCCAGTATCCTGTCTTCCGACAGTGGCCAATGCCAGGTGCCCCAGAGGGAATGAACAGAACAGGTAATCATCAAGTGATCCATCCTCTGTCGCCCATTCCCAGCTTCTGGCAAACAGAGGTGAGGGACAACATTCCTGCCCATCCTGGCTAATAGCCATTGATGGACCTATCCTCCATGAATTTATCTAGTTCTTTTTTGATCCCTATTATGGTCTTGGCCTTCACAACATCCTCTGGCAAGGAGTTCCACAGATTGACTGTGCGTTGTGTGAAGAAATACTTCCGTTTATTTGTTTTAAACCTGCTGCCTATTCATTTCATTTGGTGAGCCCTAGTTCTTGTGTTATGAGAAGTACTAAACAACACTTCCTTATCTACTTTCTCTACACCAGTCATGATTTTATAGACCTCAATCATATCTCCCCTTAGCCGTCTCTTTTCCAAGCTGAAAAGTCCAGTCTTATTAATCTCTTCTCATACGGAAGCCGTTCCATACCACTAATAATTTCTGTTGCTCTTTTCTGAACCTTTTCCAATTCCAGTATATCTTTTTTGAGATGTGGCGACCACATCTGCACACAGTATTCAAGATGTGCGTGTACCATGGATTTATATAGAGGCAACATGATATTTTCTGTCCTATTTTCTATCCCTTTCTTAATTATTCCCAACATTCTGTTCACTTTTTTGACTGCCGTTGCACATTGAGTGGTTGTTTTCAGAGAACTATCCACGACTCCAAGATCTCTTTCTTGAGTGGTAATAGCTAATTTAGACCCCATCATTTTATATATATAGTTGGAATTATGCTTTCCAATGTGCATTACTTTGCATTTATCAACATGAAATTTCATCTGCCATTTTGTTGCCCAGTCACCCAGTTTTGAGAGATCCTTCTGTAGCTCTTCGCAGTCTGCCTGGGTCTTAATATCTTTAGTAATTTTGTATCATCTGCAAATTGTACCACCTCACTGTTTACCCCTTTTTCCAGATCATTTATGAATATGTTGAATAGGACTGGTCCCAGTGCAGACCACTGGGGGACACCACTATTTATCTCTCTCCATTCTGAAAACTGACCATTTATACCTACCATCTGTTTCCTATCTTTTAACCAGTTACCAATCCATGAGAGCACCTTCCCTCTTATCCCGTGGCAGCTTATTTTGCGTAAGAGCCTTTGGTGAGTGACCTTGTCAAAGGCTTTCTGAAAATCCAAGTACGCTATATCCACTGGATCCCCTTTGTCCACATGCTTGTTGACCCCCTCAAAGAATTCTAGTAGATTGGTGAGGCATGATTTCCCTTTACTAAAACCATGTTGACTCTTCCTCAACAAATTATGTTCATCTATATGTCTGACAATATTGTTCTTTATTAAGGTTTCAACCAGTTTGCCCGGTACTGAAGTCAGGCTTACCGGCCTGTAATTGCCGGGATCACCTCTGGATCCCTTTTTAAAAATTGGCGTCACATTAGCTATCCTCCAGTCATCCGGTACAGAAGCTGATTTAAATGATAGGTTACAGACTACAGTTAGTAGTTCTGCAATTTCACATTTGAGTTCCTTCAGAACTCTTGGGTGAATATCATCTGGCCTGGTGACTTATTGCTGTTTAATTTATCAATTTGTTCCAAAACCTCCTCTAATGATACCTCAATCTGGGACAGTTCCTCAGATCTGTCACCTAAAAAGAATGGCTCAGATTTGGGAATCTCCCTCATATCCTCAGCCGTGAAGACCGATGCAAAGAATTCATTTAGTGTCTCTGCAATGGCCTTATCGTCCTGGAGTGCTCCTTTAGCACCTCGATCGTGCAGTGGCCCCACTGGTTGTTAAGCAGGCTTCCCAAAACTGGTATCTTACAAAACCTTTTTCCTGCACTATATTATTATTGGCTTAGAGCAATCAACCTGACTGATATTGGTTTATTTGGTCTCTTGAATATATTTCATAACCAACTGAAACATGGTGAAGCAAATGGCTATAATTTATCAACAGGTTCTTATAGTATCCTCATCAACTTAGTATCTAAGCACATTTGATTGGCACATTATGCAATGTGACTAACATCTGTCATGTGTTTGTTTTTTCCATCCTCTCCCTAGGGGAGAAGAGTGTGCAATGGAGTGTTTAGTTTTAGGTGTTATATATTTCTGACAAACACATACACACACACAGCTATATATGTTAGAGAAGAGAGGTTCAAAGAAATATATTTTGCACTTAGAATCATAGAAGATCAGGGTTGGAAGAGACATCAGGAGGTCATCTAGTCCAACCCCCTGCTCAAAGCAGGACCAACCCCAACTAAATCATCCCAGCCAGGGCTTTGTCAAGCTGGGCCTTAAAAACCTCTAAGGATGGAGATTCCACCCCCCTACCCCCAGGGTTATAACCCATTCCAGTGCTTCACCACCCTCCTAGTGAAATAGTTTTTCCTAATATCCAACCTAGACCTCCCACACTGCAGCTTGAGACCATTCTACCTTCCTCTCCCAAGGAGCAAAGGTCTGTGATGATCCTTTGTTCCTGGGTGAGTTCATTCCTGTCTTGGACTAGCCCTCAAGAAAGTTCTGTCTCCTGCACAGATGAGCCTCTCTCTTAGGCTATGTCTACACTACACAGCTTTTAGCGACATGGCTGTGTCGCCACAGCCGTGCTGCTAAAAGTCGTGCAGTGTAGCCGCTGTTTGTTGGCTCTCCTGCCAACAAAAACTTCTACCCCCAATGAGAGCGCTCCTGCCGACAACGCGCTGTTCACACTGTCACGGCAAAACTTTTGTCGGGGGGGGGGGGAGAACACCTCTGAAAGACTCAAGTTTTGTCGTTCAATTGCCAATGTAGACATAGCCTTTGAGATTTCCATTGCAGCAGAAGAGCAAAGTTGCTGATCACAGTCTTCATCTTGGAACTTTAGTTGATCTTTTCCATATCCTGGGCCCAGGCCCTTGAGTGCTTTGAAGATATGTACTGAGACCTTGAATTTGATTCCATCATCCAGCAGCATTAAATAATCAAATTGTGGTAACAGTTTACCGCACACTCAATTAAAAAAAGCCTCAAAAAAGCCTCTCACACAAGAACATACACCCTCCTTATGCAAAAGCTCTATAATACTAATGTTTAACATTAAGCACAAATCTTCTTTGAGTTCAGCGGGGCTATTTCAAGTATGTTCTTAACTTTCTACATATGTATAAGTCTTTACACAGTCAGGGTACTCTCTCACCCAGATACTACAAAGTTTTGTTCTGACTACAGAAAATCCCTCTTGCCGTCACTGGGGATAAGGCAGTGTTCGTTTCCTGTCCTAAATTGCTGTGCGTCGTTAGCCGGTTGCCACCCTTCCTCGCCAGAGACGGCTGTGTTTCACCACTGCGTCCATGTGTGGGCTCACACCATAGTGCAGTGTCCGGGCACGCACCAAAGGCCACGATGAGAAGCGTTTTCCCCTCTGACGGGAGGATCTTTTAGCTGGGGGGGGGGGGAGGGGCGCTGGTGTGGGAAACAACCCCATGGGGGCCCAACAACACAACTTCGGCCCCCGCCCAGCACCCTGCCCCCCACCCACAGAGGGGCTGGGGCCCAGTGCCCACCCTGCGCAAAGCCCCGCAGAGGGGCCCAGCAGGCACGACCCCCATATGGGCCCCACTAGGTCCAGGCACCTCCCCACTCGCTCCCCCAATGCCTGGGCCTAGGCACGTTCCTTCCTCCCCCACCCCACTGCTTTGGTAGCGCCCAGGGGCTCCTCCCAGCAGCCCCAACGCGGGGCCGGGGCCCCAGAGCGCCCCGGGCGGGGCAGGGAGCCAGGGTTCCAGGGGGGACATCACCCAGCGGGTCACAGGAACGCAGCATGGAGCTGCGCCCCAACCCCCCAGAGGAATAGTGGTATCTCCCTACCCCTCAGAATAGCTCCTTCCATCTAGTCCATCCTTCCATCACGGACACGCTCCCCTTCCCTCCGACATCCCTAGTGGTGTCCACCTCCTCATCGGCTATGGTTTCTCCCCACACCCCTCCTGCGTAGACAGTGGTAGCTCCCTCTCCCAGACACAGGATGGTTTCTCCCTTCACCCGCCTTGCCGGCTGTAACCCCCTCAGCAGCCCCACTACTCACGCTCTGCCAGCATCGCCATCTTTGGGGCCTTCTAAGCTAGCGGCGCGCAGAGCCCCAGGGTAACCTGCCAGCGCCGCCATCTTGGGAGAACGGGGCCTTCTTCCCCTCGGGCGCAGAATAGGGCGCCCGAAGAGGTGCCTGACTTAAAAGGGAATGGAAGTCAAAACAGGGAGCTTTTCCAAGGGGGAAGCGGGGCTTGCTAGGGACGTAGAAGAAACCCAGTGCTACGTGGAAGCTACACAGGCAACTGCCGGTAGCCCTGGGGCTGTGAATGGGGCTGTCGAATTGATCCTGCCTGGATCGGGGCCCTTCGCGTGGCGCGCTTCTGGGGGGCGGGGGCTACCCCGCCCTCACACCCACAGCGCCTCGCGCGGACGAGGCCAGCTGGTGCCGTGTGGGCGCGTGGCGGGCCGCCGTGGTGCCCGCTCGCCAGCCCACGTGACACGATGTCCTCAGGCCACCTCCGATGGTTGCTAGGTGACGCTGGAGCCGGGGCCGCTGGCTGAGCATCCGCGAGGCGTGACTTCCGGCCGCGTCCACCGCCGTCTTCGGTATCCAAGTGCCCTCGTGCGGGGGCGCCGCACCGTGTCCGACCACGTGGCCTTGCCCCACGAGGGAACGTCCGGTCCACCCGCGTCAGCGTCCCCACGGCGGCCTAGCTGCGCCACATGAAAACGTTGCGCCTTGGTGGGGCGTGACCACCTTGGGTGGTGGGGCTGGGCTCTTCTCCCCACGTGCAGCGCAGAGCTCAGAAGAGAGGTTTTCTCCTACACCCATCTCTCTTCCCCTCCAGTTTCCAATCACAGAACAGCCTTGTGGCCAGGGTGACCAGACAGCAAATGTGAAAAATCGGGACGGGGGTGGGGGAGAATAGGAGCCTATATAAGAAAAAGACCCAAAAATCAGGACTGTCCCTATAAAATCGGGACATCTGGTCATCCTACCTGTGGCAACAATAGTGATTGCTGACTTGGATAGGTAATGTCAGGGCTCCAAAATAGTCTTGGCTATAAGGGCTCATGGGAGAGACCAGTGATGTACAAGGTTAAGAAGATTTAGGCTGTGTCTACACCGCGCAGCTTACAGCAGGCCTTGCGGCTGTAAGGCAGGGACAGTGTAGCTGCTCTTTGTGGGCAGGAGAGCTCCTGCCAACAATATAAAACCACCCCAGCAAGGGGCGGTAGCTTTGTTGGCGGGAGAGCATCTCCCGCCGACAAAGCACTGTCCACACCGGTGCTATTCATTGGTAAAATGTTTGTTGGTTAGGGCTGTGTTTTTTCACACCCCCGAGCGACAAAAGTTTTACCGACGAAAGTGCAGTGTAGACAGCCTTAATCTAATCCATTTTCTAGGAGCCAATACCGGCTTGTTTTGTAAAATAAGTAGGCCCACATCCTCACAGGTGTTTAGGTGGGAGTTAGATGCCTGAAAACCTCTGTGGATCTTCTTCCTAGTACTTTGTCCAATCTAGTTTTAAAAGTCTTAAGCAATACAGCCTCTATCCCTTCCCTTGGGAGAGTGTTCAACAGCCTAGTAGGTAGCACTGCCGGGAAGTCTTCTCTTTCTAAATTTCATTCAATTCATCCCGGCTATTGTCCCCATTACACTCCCTACATAATTCCTCTGCATTCATGGCACTTAAACCCCTTGTTTCTTTAGAGGACACCAGAACACTAGTTCTGTTAATGTGCTACGAATATGCTACTACATCTCTCTCAGGAGCGCCGCCAGCTTTTTTGCCGCCCTAGGCGGCGGAAGGTCCCGCCCCCGAAATACCGCCAACGACCGGGGCGGCCAGCGGCCCCCAAATGTTAGCGCCTTAGGTGACCGCCTAGGTTGCCTAATGGGTTGCGCCGGCCCTGATCTCTCTGTATGTGTTTAACCAAAATGTCTCTTTAATACAGACCTCAGTTTTTTCACCCTCCTATTCGAATTGTTCATATCTTGTGTGAGCCATTTAACTCACACTGAAATTTAGTTTTCATTTCTGTATTTGGAGAGGCCTGACGTTAATGTCTCTTCTCTTTAGAGGGTCAATGTAATATCAGATAAAATCTGTAGGTGGTGGTATTACACAGCCCTAAGAAAGAGCTTTAAAATAAAAGAGATGCAGAGATGTTAAAAGTGCAGCGCTACTCTGAAACATAAATTAGTAAAAATGCCATTAGGATGTCATGTTTATAGTTTTGCAATGGTTTCCAGATCACATGTACTCAGTTTATAAAAGTTAAAAGATACTTTTTTCTAACCACCAGCCCTACAACTTCTACTTGAGATCTGAGAATTAAACTAGGTATTTTCCTTTTTTGTGCATCATTACCTGACAAAGGTTCTGCAGGCCACATTATACCCTCAGTGACAATTGTGCAACTCCCATGGTCTTCAGAGGATTCCTTCAGTGAAAAACGTGCAGTCCTATTGCTTTCAGTTGCAGTGATTGGAATTTAGGAAAACATGTTTAATGATGCATAAAAAGGAGTATAATCCAGTTTATTCCTTCTTAGCTGGGTTGGTTCTGGCAAAGCTAACATTAGGAAAAAAGTGCTATACAAACATAGACCACATGTATACTCAGTATATGTAGATATAATCTGAATTAGATCTAGTCAGAAAAGTTCCACCCAAATGAGATTCTGATGAAAAATTGGGGTGGGATGTGTGGAAATTGCAAAAATGTTCATAAAAATGTTTTCTGATTAGCTTGATAACTGGATGGAGAACATTAATATAAATATAAATTTCAACAGAAAATGGAAAAACACTTCACAGAAATGTAAGTGAAATGACTTTTTGCTATTTGCTGACTAACTCTATCCTGAATAGACATGGGGAGTGGGGATGCTGTGTAAGACGGTGTAATTTTACATAGTCCCTTTCCAGAGTGGAATTGCACTTTAAGGCCAAACTTTTCAAAAGTGCCATCTAAGGCCCTGATCCTGCAAACACTTAAGCATGAACACTCTGGAAAGGGACTATGTAAAATTGCACCTGGGTATATTTTATTTGCAGAGCGCTTATTAGTATGAAAGGAACTTTACTGTGGGATTTAGTTCTGTATCTGGAACGGGATTGCATCCTAAAAGATGAAAGCTTGAGTCTGAGAGAGACAAAAAGCTGAGAGAATAACATTTGATAAACATTAATTATAGGCTCAGTTGATCTTAGGTTACCGGTGAGCAAAACATTTTTTTTTTTTAAATGCTGGAAAATGACATCTCCTCCCCTCAACACATACATGCACGTGCACACACATACACAAATGGCTGAGGCATTTTCCTCAAACTTTCAAACAAGAAAAATCACCACTGAGCTGAGAACTCTGGAAAGTTTCAGCTCTGGAGAAGAATTCTTCAAAAAGCTGATGACTCCCTCAAATAAGGCAGTATAATGAAAGCCCACTTTAACCTCATGGCTGTGCCAGGTGCCTGATATACTCTATAGCACTTTTCATTCTCAAAGCTCTTTGCCTCATTAGTGACTCCTTACAAGATCCCTGCAAATAAGGTTTATCATCCGCCTTCTACAGGTGAGGAAAATAGGGCAAAGATGCTAAAGAGTCACCACAGTAATGCAATTAGGACCTCAGGTTCCTGGCTCCCTGGCCTATGCTCAGACCTCTAGCCCATACTGCTTTCTCTTTCTCTCTCTGCAGGCTACAATGTGTGAATACACCTCCTGCGGTTCCTGTGATCCCCCTCCAGCACAGGAGGTAAACACTTAGGGGGATTTAGTGTAGTGGAAGTTCAAAAATGAAAAGGTCATAGCCAAATTGGAGAGAACCAGAGAGGAAATAGGATCTGAATCCTGGCTAAGTAACAGGGCGTTCATGAGCCAATTCAGTCTCTGTGCTGTGTGATGGCCTCAGGCCAGTCAGAAAGTGCTTATCAAGTGAACTCCGGGAGAGGTGTGATGGAAGCACTAAGGACACAAGTTTCCTCCAGACTTTAAAATGAAAAGACAGGTTTGATTTAGGACAATGATTAGACAGAACAAGAAGATTAAAGGTGAGCTCTGGTATAGAGGAGTGTTAGTACAGCAGCTATGGAAGAGGCATAGAATCAACCAGTAGGCATGGAGCAAGATTAACAATATCCGATCTGTGGAGCAAAAATGTCAAACTGAGCTACCCACAGTGAGGAGACAAAAGGCTCCAAAGAACAGCTACAGGGGGCAGATGAGGCAAAGTGACACATTCAAAGCAAGGAGAATTTGGTGCATTTGCTGCCAACTAACGACTGAGTAAATGCAATAGGTGACTGAGGACACTAGAGGGAACTTGGGCAAAAAAGACAGCAGAGAAGGCAGGACTAAAACAAGATTGTAGTATTTGTATTACATTATTTACCCTTTCTCATGGTACAAAAACCAGGGGTCATCCAATGAAATTAAAAGGCAGCAGGTATAATACAAACACGACAACATACTTTTTTACACAACATACAATTAACCTATGGAACTCACTGCCATGGATGTTGTGAAGGCCAAAAGTATAATTGGATTAAAAAAAGAATCAGATAAGTTCATGGAGGATAGGTCCATCGATGGCTATTAGCCAAGATGGTCAGGATGTAACCCCATGCTCAGGGTGACCTTAAATCTCCGACATCTAGAAGCTGGGAGAGGAAGAGGCACGGATCTCTTCAAAATTGCCCTTTTCTGTACACTCCCCCTGAAGCTCTGGTACTGGCCACTCCCGGAGACAGGATACTGAGCTAGATGGATCATTGGTCTGACCTAGTATGGCAGCTCTTATATTCTTATTAGCACGACAGGCTTTATTGGTGCTAGGCGCTGTACATTGTAAGAACAGTCCCTGCTCTGAAGGGTTTATAATCGAAGTAGATAAAGCAGATGAAGGATGTGGAAGAAGCGAGTATCACTGTTTTCTAGATGGGGAAACCAAGACACGGAGATGTAGTGATTTACCCAAAGCCAGGCAGGAAGCTTCCGGCAGAGCTGAAGCTGAACCCAGATCTCTTAGGTCTAGTCCAGTGTCTTATCCACAGACCACCTTTGTGCTATTTTCTGTTTTGTGACTCCTATTTAACCCTCTTAAACACTCACTTCAGTCAAATGAGAAGTGAGAGAATAGTGTTCAGTCCAAAGTCACGTACGTAAGCATTTGCCAAAACCAAATGTTGCATTTGCACGTGCCAGAGTTTTCACAAGAAGTGCTGGCCTGCTCATCCAATCAGGCAACAGAGAAAATACCAGATGACCAATACCTCATCAATCACAGCTACTCAACACAAAAAGAATATCACATGCTAGCAAAGAATTGTTCATGGTCCATCCATAGAAACAAACAAGAGTTCATCCCAAAAAAATCAAATCATTTTGAATCCCAAAGGTGTCTGTGGAAATCATGCTCTGTTCTCGGATAGTCTATGAGGAGGAAAAGGTGCTAAATATGTTGGATAAATTATTCATTACAAATTACTTGCACAGAACTAGTCAAAACCCAACAGCATGAAAGTCTGCTAAGTTCCCTTTGCAGAATCTTTGTTACTTGTGAGGCTGTGAGAGGAAGAGCTGGAATTTCACTTGACTTCGGCTTTGTAAGCAAAGCAAATTAGATTCAGAGGCCTTTGAAAGGGCAGTAATAGGGGAACCCACTTTTCAGAGTACAGCTGCCCTTTAAGCTGTAAAAATGACTGACCCAGTACTGTCATCTTGGGAATGTTTGAGCTAATAAAAGAGCGCTAAAAATAATCAGCACAGACTCATTAGCTCTTTAATTGCAAACTGCTCTTTCTTTCTCTCATAACCAAATGTCACTTTGTCCCATGTATCTCGCTAGTTACATTGGTTAGTGAGTGCCGGGGGCTGGCTGAGCCCAGTGCATGTCAATACAACTTACCAACACGGCTGTGTAGGTGCCAATCCATCTTCAACTCCTCCACTCCTCAGCAGATCAGAGTAACAACCTGACATTTTTGCACCCTCCAAAGCACACTCCAAGCTAGGCAGTGGGGAAAAGAGCAGTGCAGAGAGAGGAGGGAGGGAAGTGACATTAACAGACTCTGAAGTGCTCAGTGCCTGGCTGTCCTGATATATGGAATCTTAGCCCTTAAACAGGAGACATTTATTAAAGAAACAGTCACTACTACAGATATACAGGCTTCCCTATAACTCAGGTTCCAGCTTTGTCTCTGTTGTTTACCAGGGACCACACCCTGTTTTGAACTCTATACAGCACACAAACATCGTGTAGCTGAATAATGTACTGCAAGTCAGCAGACCATTGCAGGGGCCTTGTCTATATTGGTGTAACACCAGTGGGAGCTCTTGTGTAGATGAGGTGCTCGTGACTGCTGGCGTATTTCCTGCCATGTCATTTAGTCTTTCTCTGAGCAGGGCACGATTACACAGTGGTAAAAATGCTGGCACCTGTCTGCACTAGAGCGGCTACTGTTGCTATCAACACCGGAGCTGCAAAAGTCAGTAATGTTAAGAAAAAGCCATGGAGCTTGTTAATTGGACTTTGCTGCTGTTCTCTGAGCAGCTGGGAGAAAGATGGAACCTCGTAGCCAAAGTGCAAGTCAGGATTCAGGAACATCTGCTAAGATCTACAGCATGGATGATGCTTCCTGGGGGTCCCAGGGTTATAGTACGTGGGGTACCCACCTGCCCTTAGCATGAGGAAGCCTGGTCTGTGCCTGCCATGGGTCAGGCTCCCCAACTCCACCAGCCCTGGGCAACACAAGCACTGCCCTCTAGGCCTTGCAGGCTCCGCTGTTACTCTACAGGTTAGCGATTGGCACACCCCAACCCTCGAGCCTCCCGAGTGTATTCTTGAAGCGTCCAGCCCCGTGTCCTCTGGACACTCGCAGCATTTACAGTTTGCTGCTTCCAAAGAAACAGTGCACTCCAGTTACCAGTTCCACCTCCGATCACCACTCCGCTTAAAACATAGCACTGAGATAGGTTTATAGTTAAATCAAATATAAGGTTCTTTAACAAAGTGTAGAGATCATTCAGGTACTACTGGATAGAAGTATTGGAAACAAAATGTTACATGTAAAACAAAATCATAACATGTATTATAGAGCCTAGACTTAATTAACAAGATACTCTCATGTCTTGTAGAGCATTGCTCACCGAAAATCGTTGCAGAGCTTTTCAGCCATGCTGGCTGCGACCCTCCTTTCATGACACAAACACAGTATTAGTTTATCTCCTTGGTGAAGGATCCAGTGTGTCACTTTGCACTCCAGCATATACCAGAACAATTCTTTGTCTTTATTCATAAACAGCATCCCCCTTGCACTGCTATTTATTTATTCCTGCAGATTTTCTTTCTCGTAGATTTCACAATCGCTTCTTTTGCTTGTGGTTCAGCATGCAAATAGGCATACAGTGTTCGGCATGCTGTACAAAAATGACCAGATAGAGAGAGAGGTGTCTGTTACCTGAGAGATATTCCTTTCCGGCAGGAGCTATGTCACCTCACACTTTAAAGTCAGCTATACAGGCCGGTACCGGTGGCCGCTTTTTACCGGTACACCGTACCAGCCCGTACCGCCTTACTTTCACCCCTGGATACATAGCTTCTTAAATGTTATTGGTACATCCATTTTGCAATGATTATGATGACCTGTGGGTTACTGGCTCTCAGTAAAGACCTCACATGCAACCCTTCAGTGAACTATTATGCAGCTATCCAACCCAGTGGATCCCCGTACAACCCTATGCACCTCTTGTGCTGTCAAGGGTCCCTGGGTCACAATAGGTCACCTGCTGTGTGGCATGGAGTCTGGGGAGGAGAATTCTATGGTCTGGCTTATGCAGGAGGTCACACTCTATGATCACCGTGGTCCCTTACAGCCTTTGCCACTATGAACTTTGTGATTTGCATTTCAGTCGAATCAAAATGTTATCCCCTTCTGCTAGGTGAGGTCTTCTCTTCAAAGTGACTCTGTGCAAAAATGCTTCTTACTCTACAGCTCTTCTCCATGGCCCTCCTCCTGCTCCAGACCAATAGGAGTTTTGCCACTGAATTCCCTGGGAGTGGGGGCAGGCCACATGTGCTTATCCAGACCCAGATCTGCTGACTGCTGTAATGAGAAGGGACGTTTTTACTGCCTTTTACTCCTGTTAACCCAGCTGAGCCACCCCAGCTACTGGAGAGCAAGTTGGTTTCTGTTCCTCCTTATATGTCACCCAAGGAATTGTTTACCAAAGGCCAGATCACAAACCCCTTCTTCACATTGATGTCAATGGGGCAACTTGTGTGAGTAACTGCTCACCAGTGTCAGTGAGTTCCAGCCATTTGCACCTGTGCAACTGTACTGCTGGCAACGGGGTAGTGCAGTTATCCCTGAAGGGAGACTCTGGCTATGTCTACACTTCAAGCTGGGGGTGTGATTCCCAGTTTGAGGAGACCTACTTGCACTAGAGTGTAGCCATGGCAGCACGAGTGGTGGGAGGGGCTACCTGCCCCAAATCCAAGACCATAGGCACACACTGAGAGAGTTAGCCCTTCCCACACTCACGCTGCCATGGCTACTATATTCTATTGTTAGCGCACGAGCTTGATGAAAGCTCATGCGAGCGTATCTCCCCGAGGTGAGAATCACCTCCCCAGTTCAAAGCGTAGACGTACCCCCTGATGCCCATGGGAGAACTCTGGTGGAGCAGAGCACATAATGTGGCCAGCCCAATATTTGTTACAGATGATGATGTGTAAGAAGGAGAATAACCAGCTTGACTCTCAGAGCCCGGGGCGAGTTCACACAGCTGGCAGGTAGGGAAAGCATCGTGTGTCTTGCATACTGAGCCTCTTTGACATGGCAGTCGTTGGGAGACAATGATCATGGAACTCCACAAAGCGTTTTGTACACAGCAGAGTTGTACTTTATTCATTCTAATTACTTGCTGTTACGACCCCACGGGTTTGCCTCATGAAGCCAAGGGTGAAGTCCTGACCCCAATGAAGTCTATAAGAGTCTTGCCATTGACTTCAGCGGGACCAGGATTTCACCCCAGATTTTCTAGTGTTCCGCACCCACAATTGGGCCCAGATTTTCAAAAGTGCCTCTCACCCAGCTGCTCTCATGGTGACACTTAAGGCCAGATATGCAAAGAGCTCAGTCAGGTCTGATTGTGCCAAGGTCTTGGGAAAATCTGGCCTTCAGCTGTTTTTCCAAAGAGATAAAGAGCAAAAACTTGGCTCTATTGAGGTTAATAGCAAAACTCTTACTGGCTTCAATGGGGCTAGGATTTCACCCCACGTTAGTGGTGCCCTTTTGGCCTTTGTGGTTAGCCAATATTGGGGGGCCTTGCAGGGATGAGAAATTGATGATACAAGCCAGGTACGCTCTTGGTGTAATCTTATTTATTTACAAAACAACATACACAAAGTCCTATGTCCCTGATCACAGTAAAAATAAACAGCCAGCTCAGAAATCCCCAAGTCTGCTGCCCCAGCAAGTTCTGTGCCCAAGAAGGTGTCCCTGCTTCCTCTCAGGTCAGGCTCACAACTCCTTCTCCCACCTTTCTTGGCCTCTGACACACACAGGCTGCAAATCAACATTGGAAACCACTTAGCCTGGCACACAGCTAGTCCTTGGCTGGTAGCCTCCCGTTTGCAACTGTCTTAACTACATCAAGGGGCTTTATTGGTCCTTCAGTTGAGCCTGACGGAAGGTGTTGGGCGCCCACCCATAGGATTTTACAAGGTCCTTAACTGGATCCAAGACTCAGCTGAGGGCAGCCATTTCAGCATAACATTACTAAAATAGGGCAACAGGCTGTAATATATTAGCCACCCCGAGCAGGAGAAGAAGCAACAAAACAATAACTTCATAAACCAGCAGAGCATCTTGCACTTTCCCTTCTTCCTGGGTAACCTTCAAGCAATTGCTACGCCACATTTCAATTTATAACACCGCTAACTTTTTAATTTAACGTGCTTCTTGTAAAACAGGAGCTGGGGCATATCTTTCATTTGTTGGCTCGTTGTAGCGTTAACGAACCAGGGAAAGTACCAGTTCACATTTATCCCACAGACGCATTCAAATCCACATCTAATGCAAATGGCACTACTAATAGTGCTTGTAAATACCATTGTTTACTTAGTATCACTTGAAGCATTTAGAAAAGCTTTCTGCTTGGAAATAAGATCTTTAGTTTGCCTCGTAACTCCCGTCCTTTCTTGGTTTTTATATTTATAGCAAGTATTTTATTAAGTTTCAGGCATGGAGCAGAAAAAGATACACACAAAGCCTGTATATGTATATGATATATAAGACCATATATGGTATACTTCTCTTAGAAGAGAGTCTATTGATAGAGATTCTCTAGGTTTTAGTCAGGAGGAGAGGATGGAAAAGGATAAAGTATGGGCCAGATCAGACGAGAAACATTCACATAAAAAAGAATCTGACAAATCAGAAAAGGGCAGACAAACAGTGACAAGTTTTTAAACTGTTTGTACACAAATGCTAGAAGTCTAAATAATAAGATGGGTGAACTAGAGTGCCTCATGTTAAAGGAGGATATTGATATAATTGGCATCACAGAAACTTGGTGGAGTGAAGACAATCAATAGGACACAATCATTCCGGGGTACAAAATATATTGGAAGGACAGAACAGGTCATGCGGGGTGTGGGGTGTGGGGCGGAGAGAAGCACTATGTGTGAAAGAAAATGTAGAATCAAATGAAGTAAAAATCTTAAGTGAATCCACATGTTCCATAGAATCTCTATGGATAGTAATTCCATGCTCTAATAAGAATATAACAGTAGGGATCTATTATCGGCCACCCGACCAGGACAGTGATAGTGATGATGAAATGCTAAGGGAGATTAGTGAGGCTATCAAAATAAAGAACTCAATAATAGTGGGGGATTTCAATTATCCCCATATTGACTGGGTATATGTCACTTCAGGACGAAATGCAGAGACAAAATTTCTCAATACTTTAAATGACTGCTTCTTGGAGCAGCTGGTACAGGAACCCACAAGGGGAGAGGCAATTCTCGATTTAGTCCTGAGTGGAGCACAGGATCTGGTCCAAGAGGTAACTATAACAGGACCGCTTGGAAATAGTGACCATAATATAACAACATTTAACATTCCTGTGGTGGGAAGAACACCTCAACAGCCCAACACTGTGGCATTTAATTTCAGAAAGGGGAACTATGCAAAAATGAGGAGATTAGTTAAACAGAAATTAAAAGGTACAGTGACTAGAGTGAAATCTCTGCAAACTGCATGGACACTTTTCAAAGACACCATAATAGAGGTCCAACTTAAATGTATATCCCAAATTAAAAAACACAGTAAAAGAACTAAAAAAGAGCCACCGTGGCTTAACAACCATGTAAAAAAAGCAGTGAGATAAAAAGGGATCTTTTAAAAAGTGGAAGTCAAATCCGAGAGAGGAAAATAGAAAGGAGCATTAACACTGCCAAATTAAGTGTAAAAATGTAATAAGAAAAGCCAAAAAGGAGTTTGAAGAACAGCTAGCCAAAAACTCAAAAGGTAATAACAAAATGTTTTTTAAGTACATCAGAACTAGGAAGCCTGCTAAACAACCAGTGGGGCCCCTGGACAATCGAGTTACAAAAGGAGCACTTAAAGACGATAAAGTCATTGTGGATAAACTAACTGAATTCTTTGCTTCAGTCTTCACTGCTGAGCATGTTAGGGAGATTCCCAAACCTGAGCCATCCTTTGTAGGTGACAAATCTGAGGAATTGTCACAGATTGAAGTGTCATTAGAGGAGGTTTTGGAATTAATTGATAAACTTAACAGTAACAAGTCACCGGGACCAGATGGCATTCACCCAAGAGTTCTGAAAGAACTCAAACGTGAAATTGCGGAACTATTAACTATGGTTTGTAACCTGTCCTTTAAATCAGCTTCTGTACCCAATGACTGGAAGTTAGCTAATGTAACGCCAATATTTAAAAAGGGCTCTAGAGGTGATCCTGGCAATTACAGACCGTAAGTCTAACGTCAGTACCGGGCAAATTAGTTGAAATAATAGTAAAGAATAAAATTGTCAGACACATAGAAGAACATAAATTGTTGGGCAAAAGTCAACATGGTTTCTGTAAAGGAAATCATGTCTTACTAATCTATTAGAGTTCTTTGAAGGGGCAACAAACATGTGGACATGGGAGATCCAGTGGACATAGTGTACTTAGATTTCCAGAAAGCCTTTGACAAGGTCCCTCACCAAAGGCTCTTATGTAAATTAAGTTGTCATGAGATAAGAGGGAAGATCCTTTCATGGATTGAGAACTGGTTAAAAGACAGGGAACAAAGAGTAGGAATAAATGGTAAATTTTCAGAATGGAGAGGGGTAACTAGTGCTGTTCCCCAAGGGTCAGTCCTAGGACCAATCCTATTCAACTTATTCATAAATGATCTGGAGAAAGGGGTAAACAGTGAAGTGGCAAAGTTTGCAGATGATACTAAACTGCTCAAGATAGTTAGGACCAAAGCAGACTGTGAAGAACTTCAAAAAGATCTCACAAAACTAAGTGATTGGGCAACAAAATGGCAAATGAAATTTAATGTGGATAAATGTAAAGTAATGCACATTGGAAAAAATAACCCCAACTATACATACAATATGATGGGGGCTAATTTAGCTACAACTAATCAGGAAAGAGATCTTGGAGTCATCGTGGATAGTTCTCTGAAGACGTCCACGCAGTGTGCAGCGGCAGTCAAAAAAGCAAACAGGATGTTAGGAATCATTAAAAAAGGGATAGAGAATAAGACGGAGAATATCTTATTGCCCTTATATAAATCCATGGTACGCCCACATCTTGAATACTGCGTACAGATGTGGTCTCCTCATCTCAAAAAAGATATACTGGCATTAGAAAAGGTTCAGAGAAGGGCAACTAAAATGATTAGGGGTTTGGAACGGGTCCCATATGAGGAGAGATTAAAGAGGCTAGGACTTTTCAGCTTGGAAAAGAGGAGACTAAGGAGGGATATGATAGAGGTATATAAAATCATGAGTGGTGTGGAGAAAGTGAATAAGGAAAAGTTATTTACTTGTTCCCATAATATAAGAACTAGGGGCCACCAAATGAAATAAATGGGCAGCAGGTTTAAAACAACACAGCGCACAGTCAACTTGTGGAACTCCTTGCCTGAGGAGGTTGTGAAGGCTAGGGACTATAGCAGGGTTTAAAAGAGAACTGGATAAATTCATGGAGGTTAAGTCCATCAATGGCTATTAGCCAGGATGGGTAAGGAATGGTGTCCCTAGCCTCTGTTTGTCAGAGGGTGGAGATGGATGGCAGGAAAGAGATCACTTGATCATTGCCTGTTAGGTTCACTCCTTCTGGGGCACCTGGCATTGGTCACTGTCAGCAGAGAGGATACTGGGCTGGATGGACCCTTGGTCTGACCCAGTATGGCCGTTCTTATGTTCTTACCTGTGGCTCTTATACAACTCCACTCACCTGGGTTACCGCTGACAAGCAGCACACGGATGTTTGACATCAATAGCACAAATGTCTCACAGAGAAGATTCAAGCCTCTGAATGGGCCAAATGGGGAACAGCCAGAAACAATGACTGTACTGAATAACCTGACCCAGATACAGTGCAGCTGAGCCAGTGAGCTGAGGAATCAGTGGAAGCCAGTTCATATAAGAGTGTCTAGTGGAGGAGTGCTCAGCTTGTGCTCTTTGCCTGGCAAGAAAGTTTTCTGCTGGGGCTTTGGAGAAGTAATTGTGAGACCTGGGAGGTGGCTGTTGGGTGGTGATGGAGGGTTTTCCTCAGTACTTAATTTGGAATGAAAGAGGTGCCGGGGCTCGAGCAATATTTTCCTTTCATAACTGTCACAGCAAGCCCAGAGGTGCCGGGGCTAGGAACTGCCAAGCCCAGAGGATCTGGGGCTCAGCCCTGGGCAAATTAAGCACTGGTTTTCCTGTAATCCCTATGCCGGAAACAGACCGGCAGCTGTGCGGCATTGTGCGCCTTGTCACCAAAAGTAGCTGAATCCTGCCTCTATTGGAGGCGTGGTTTCCGTCAAGATGCTCAGTTCCCACAGAGGCCCTAGTGCAAGAATCCAAATGCACAGGACTCAGTAGCTCCCTCACAGTTCAGAAAGCCTAGTTGTTTAGCTCTCACAGTGATCTCTGGTACATTGGCCTGCGTGATCACACACCCCTGCAGCACTCCATGCATTGCCATGTACACCTCTAATAACAACACTGCTCACCAGGGACTTCACAGCCCCAGACTGGTGCCCAACTGACGGATAGCCATCCAGGGTAACCATCTTCCCCCGGGCAATCGCTGCTCTCTTTTCAACAACAGACAGAGCTCTCATTCTCCTGGCATGGTACCGCAATTCTGGGGCCAGCTCACCACAGATAAGTCTCTTTCCTCATTCTGCTGCTCATCTCAGGTCTTGAAAACAACTTGGTTCCACCCCAGTTTGTGGCCGAGGACTGGCCACAAAAGCAGATTTCCGACCTGGTGAACATCATCCCAAAGTAATGCCTGGATCCAGCTACTCGGGAGGGAAACATGCCTATGTACTTTACAAATTCCCTATGCGTCTGTGGTTGCCAAAGCTGTTTGCATTTGCATTTGCATTCCACTAGGTTAACTTCTTTATACAGTCGTACAGCTTCATTCCAATCAACACTTTTCAGAACCATAATTCCATCTTTGTGAAATACGTATCAGTTATTATTTCTTTATTATTAGGAGTGCTTGTTGCATGCCAGGCACCTTCCAAGCACTCAGGAAGGGATGGTCCCCTGAGTCATGGATTTTAAGGCCAGAAGGGACTATTAAATCATCTAGCCTGACCTCTGTGGAGCCAAAGGGGGAGGAGGGGGGAGCTCGGAGACACTCAATGAAGCCATACCAGGTGCATAAGTATAACCGGTTTTATTGCCAATGTATAATAAGCTTCCCAGCCTTCACGCATTACTAAATATGTGCTTTCCAGCAAGCAAGCAAGCATCAATGCTTACGCCCCTACTGCTACGGACAGTCCCGGACCCTCCAGCCTTGTCCTTGAGGGCTCGTAGCAGGCGCTGCTCCAGCGTGGGGAATTCCTGGGCACCCACAAGGCCAGGGTCTGCAGGTGAGACTGTCTGTCTAATGCAATTGGCATAGCCGTTTTTTATCATCATCACAAGCAGGCTCTGGCAGGAAACACTACTGTTTTCTATTGCCACACGGAACACTCTCAGGCCCTCCCTCCTTATCGCTTTACTTGTTTATCCAGTCGAGCCGGTCAAAGCCAATTCACTACTAGCTTCCCCCGAACCATTCTATAACAACAGGCCAAGGTAACTCGCAGTCAGCCTCAACAACCGCCTCTATGTCATAGGCCATGACATTTCACTGAGTTATTGCTCCAAAAAGCCCATAGTCTAAGTACAAGACAGACAAGTAGGCAGAGGTTAGGGGAAGGGAAACAACAAAAAGAAATGTATCATATCTAAGTCAACTTCGTTCTCTATAGGAAGCAAGGCAGAAGTGGGTCTTTAAGAGGGACTGAAGTGTGGACAGGGTGGGGGGGCCTGTGGATGGATAAACAGGAGGATGAAATTGGAAGGGGTAATATGAAGTTTGACAAGAGATTTTATCTCACACTCCTGTGCTTTTCCAAGTGAAACCCTCTTCCCTTTGCTGTACCTTTCACTAGATCATCTCAGTCCATGTTCCTCACAAGTCAGTATTTTCTGTGAGCCTGGAATTAGACGAAAATAAATTACCGCGACCATGACCCAGAAAATAGCCTCTGTGACCCTTTTTCCACTCAGGATGCCAAGCTTAGCTTCCATACACAGTGAAACCCTCCAAAGAGCCGCACTCTGTCAGGGCACGGATTATGATTACTGCCCGGGATGCTCTCCGCTCCCATGGCAGGCGAGGCGTTACTTTGGTGCCTGCTTTTGTCCAGAGTGTTTCAGGACGTGTGTGATCAGGCTCTGATTGTTCTGACGTTCGCAAGGCAGAGGTCTCAGGGGGAGCCCGTGCAGCCTAAGTTGTCATCTGGTGCATTTACCGTTTTTCACAAAATCGCTGTTTACGGAGGGCCTTGCTCACCAAAAGGACCAAAACCGGCTCGCATGGAGCAGGGCCTCATGAGTGTCTGGCAAAGCAAAGGGAGCACAGTAGAAGGAGCTTGATTCAGGTTCCTTTGAAATATTGCATTTCAAGTCGAGAGATGCAAAATGGGGCCTAGGCCAGATACCTGGGGATATGGTTTGCATATACATGTGGGCATGTACCCTGGCCGGGCAATGGCCTCTGACTATGCACATTATTCTAATTCTTAGGAGGAATAAATTGCAAGAGAGGGACAGGGGCTGTGTCTGGGGTCCTGGTCAGAAAACAGGTGCATAGGCTTACAAATGTTCTATATACAGATACACAGATAGGTAGAGAGTAAATATAAAGTGCGCCATCTACTGGCACATGAGGATACATCATACTGGTCATCCCTTTGTAGACTGGATAAAGTTGTTCCTGCGCCCTGCACCTGCTAAGTCCAGCTCTTTACACACATTGATGCTGCTCTTGCAGCATCCATGTGAGCCCATTTCTGGGGTATTTGTGTCATCTCCCTGCACTCACCAGCATTTGCCACAGGGCTTTAGAGTCTTCAATATTGCAGAGAAATTAGGATCTCAGTGAGATTTTTCCAGTCTTGCCAACCTCAAGAAATGAAATATCATGAGTCAGATCCCCCCCCCCCCCAAAATCATGAAATTGGCCCCACAAATCATGAAATTTTAAAATCATCAAACCATGTTTTTTAGTCTGTCTTCTGATTATTTAGCTTCCCTCCGTTCCTCTGCCGAGGTGTGTGAGATACATTCAGGTTGGAAAATCAGCCTTTAATGCACACAAAAATCCTCACCTCTCCCTCGCTGCTCAGATGGAGACTCCACTTATCCTCTCCTCACCCCTGAGAATGGGAACTGCCATGCATTTCTTATTCCTGTCTTCAGCCTGCAACAACACTTCTCTCCCTCCTGCTGCCCTGGGACGTCTCTGCTTGGGACCCAGTAGCACCATTCCCCAATTTCCCCCTCATCCCCTGCCTTCCGCAGCCCCAGGACCCTCCCACTGCTCTAGGGACATAAATGAAGGCAGGGATCAGTGGCAGGTCAGGTCTGTGTCCTCAGCCCTGAGGCTGTCGCAGTCACACAGAGCTCTGGCCACACGCCCAGCCGCTCTGGTGTCATCACAACAGCTCCTCCTGTAGGTGCCAAAATCCTGTGACTTGCGATCAGTTCAGGAGAGTTGTCAATGCTGCCTTCCCCTGGCTGCTTGGAGGGGACTCTCCTTCCGCACCACAACCCCCAGGTTGGGGGAGAGGCCATTCCATCCCCTCTTCTCCCACCCCCATCACTGTCCTCTGCACCCCCTCAGCCTCCCTCCTGCCCCCCACATTCCCCTGAACCCCTCAGCCTCCCTCCTGCCCCCCTGTAGGTGCCTCCTCCTTCCCTCCCACATCCTCTTTCCCCCCCTCAGCCTCCCTCCTGCCCCCACATCTGCCTGCACCCCATTCCCCTACAGGCCCTAAATCTGACTCCTGATCCCCCTCACTCTCCCATCCCCCTTTCACAGCGTCTCTGCTGGACAGTCTCTGTGTCCTGTCCAGCCCCCTGAACCACACAGTGGCAGCCATCTTCTCTGTGGGCCTGGCTTCAATCTCACTGAAAACAGTGGGAGCCCGTTGTTAATTTAGATGGGATAAATGGACCAAAGGTGTTCATGTAATCCCGTCACCATCCAACATTAAACAGTGTTAAACCTGGCCCGTCCACTTTTCACCACGGGCCCCGCCCCTGCCCCACCTCTTCCCGCCGAGGCCCCGCCCCCTCGCCAGGCTGGAAGCGGAGCCCAGCCACAGACCCTCCACCTGCCCGGGCTGCGGGGGGTCCGAGAGCAGCCCCTGGCTTGTGTCCCCGCCCAGGGCAGGTGGAGGGTCCGCAGTTCCCCACAGCTGTTCCCATGGGTGGGCTGCGGCTCCGAGGCCACGCCCCCCAGCCAGAGCCAAGTCAGGGTAAGAGATGCGCGTGCAGCTGTGGGGAGCCGTGGACCATCCATCTGCCCTGTGCAGGCGGCTCGGGCAGGGGGCCAAGGACATGGGCCAGAGGCTGCTCTCGGCTCCCCTCACCCAGGCAGGTGGGGGGGCCCAGGCTTCCCGGCTCGGGCTTCCAGCTTGGCCGGGAGCGGGGCCTCAGGAGGAAGAGGAGGGGCAGGGGTCCCTGCACGGCTCCCCCCTCGAGAGTGAGGCCACAGGTTCCCCTCCAGGACCCCGAGATGCCCTCTCCCAGTACACCCTCCCTCCCAAAAGGGAGTGATGGGTGGAATAGCCCATTCCCTCATTATTTTGTCCACAGGTTAGGCCCACATTCCTTTGTCTAGGACAGACCTGTTTATCAGCGTTACCTAGGCTAAGCTGTCTAGTCTAAAACATGTTCTAGTAATATCACACAGAGGGAATTCATAACTTCACTTATAACATTAACACATGCATTGTACAGGGCTATTAATAACCAGCATGTTGTTAGCTTTCATATACCTAGAGACTTATTTTGTACAGATATTATTGCAGGAGGTAATTTTCTCTCTCAGTAACTCTCACCCTGGCTAGATGAAAGCAGCCTGATTTGGCTTGTGAGGGGGGAGGGGCTGTCTGTGCTGGCTTTTAGTCTCTGGGGGCCATAAAGAAAACCTGCTAGAGTTCTTCCATTGGCATTTGCTCCAGACCACGTTCTCTTTCAGGTCAGTGATAGGCAGTTCCTGGATCACTGGATGGCCGGATTAAACATTTCTGGAGCTCACGTCCCTCTGAAGTTTACTGGCCTCTACCCATTCCAGTCACATCTGCCTCGGTGACCTTGTTGCAGGTGGCATTCCAGGCCTGTATCACGCCCTCGCCCTGCCATCTAGCACTGCAGAGGATGAAAGCATGCAGGCTGCATCCTTTGATGAATTTCACTTTCAGACAGAATCACAATCTCGACACAGGCAGCAAGCTCCCCATGCCTAATGCATTGTGTCCATGCATGTTACCTGGTCCAAAATACACTTACCGAACCATATACTTCCTCTCTGACCGCATTCCTCTCTCACACTTCTTGAGATCGGTTTCCTCTCTCCTAGCTCCAACAACTAACACCAAGGCTGGCCTTTGGCTTGGCATTTAGAAATCACCTACTGACTATATTCAGAATCCTACCACCATCCTTTGCTTCCTCCCCCTGCAAACCTACTGCAGAGTTTCTGCATTAGCAGAATTGACCCAATTGCTTGCTGATGGAGACTTATGAAAGTTTCCCCTCTATTTGGCACTGGTGAGGCCATATCTGGAGTATTGCATCCAGTTTGGGGCCCCCCACTACAGATAGGATGTGGACAAATTGGAGAGTCCAGCAGAGGGCAATGAAAACAATTATAGAATATCAGGGTTGGAAGGGACCTTAGGAGGTCATCTAGTCTAACCCCCTGCTCAAAGCAGGACCAATCCCCAGACAGATTTTTTGCCCCAGATCCCTAAATGGCCCCCTCAAGGATTGATTAGGCTGGGGCACATGACTTATGAGGAGAGGCTGAGGGAACTGGGCTTATTCAGTCTGCAGAAGAGAAGAGTGAGGGGGGATTTGCTAGCAGCCTTCAACTACCTGAAGGGGGGTTCCAAAGAGGATGGAGTTAGGCTGTTCTCAGTGGTGCCAGATGACAGAACAAGGAGCAATGGTCTCAAGTTGCAGTGGGGGAGGCCTAGGTTGGATATTAGGAAAACTATTTCACTAGGAGGGTGGTGAAGCACTGGAATGGGTTACCTAGGGAGGTGGTAGAATCTCCATCCTTAGAGGTTTTTAAGGCCCAGCTTGACAAAAGCCCTGGCTGGGATGATTTAGTTGGGGTTGGTCCTGCTTTGAGTAGGGGATTGGACTAGATGACCTCCTGAGGTCTCTTCCAACCCTCATCTTCTATGATTCTATGACACATTAGGAGAGTGGGGTGGGGTGGAAGCACCACCCAGCACTGGTCTGCCCCCAGCCTAGCTCTGGCCCCAGCCACAGCTCCACTCTACCCCCTGCTCCACCCCCCAGCCACATCTCCACTCCACACACACACCCCGCCGCACTCCACCCCCAGCCCAGCTCTGCCCTCATTCCCTCTCTGCTCCCAGTCCAGCTCCGCCTCTAGCCCCAGATCTTCCTCCACCCCCAGTTCTGCCCTCAGCCCAAGCTCCTCTGCTGAGCCAACTGTGTAGTAAAGGGGTGGGGGGGCAGACAGATTCCATTACTGGTAAGGTGGGGGGAGGGTCACGACAGGAAAAGTTTGGGCACCACTGCATTAGGAGTTCAGAGAGAGAGGATGGCATGAGGGAAAATTTCCTTGAGACCCAAAGACAATCTTACCCAATGACAGTTTTTTCTTAAAGTCAGAGAGTCAGATACAGTCATCGTTAAACATATAATACTGTTGTAGTCTGATTTCCAGCAGATTCTCCTACCTATTTTATTATTTATTGTATTACAGTAGCACCTAGAGGTCCCAACCTAGACTGAGTCCACATGGGGCTAGGTGCTGTACAAAGAGAGAATCCCTGCCTCAAAAAGCTTATAATCAAGATATGAGAGAGACCAGGTAGGTGAGGTAATAGCTTTTATTGGACCAACTTCTGTTGGTGAAAGAGGCAAGCTTTCGAGCTCCACAGAGCTCTTCTTCAGGTCAGAGCTCCAAAGCATGTCTCTTTCACTGACAGACATTGGTCCAATAAAAAAAATATTACCTCACAGACCTTGTCTCTCTCTCATGTCATGGGACCAGCACGGCTACAACAACACTGCAAACATATAATCACGATAGACAAGGATGGAAGACAGGAAGTATTACTAGCTTCATTTTACAGATGTGGCACTGAGGTCCAGGGAGATAAAGTGACTTGTCCAAGGTCACATAGGAAGTCTGTGGCAGAGCTGGGAAATGAACCCAGCTCTACTGAGTCTTAGTCCAGTGTCTTCACCACTTGATTATCCTTCCTATCATTAGTTATAGGAGGATCGAATGCTTTTTAAAAATCCTAACAAACTTTTCCCCTGGATAACATCTTGTTGCCGTGAGTTCCACAGGTTTAACTAGCCATCATGGGGGTTTCACACCTTCTTGTAAAGCATTTTGTGTTGGCTAGCTGTCTAGGACAGGATACCAGAGTAGATGGATTGGTTTGATATGTCAGTTGCTATACTCCAGATCCTCAGCTGTATTCGATTACCAGGACTGTCACTTACGTCAGACTCAGCTCTATCTACTCCCTGTACAAGCCAACCTGGTGAGAGATTTCACTGCCTGTTCTGTCAGTACTGACATCAGAAATGCTGAGTCACAGAACCGGAAACTTTGTGCAGGCTGGAGAATTACTTCTGCATCATTTCAGGCTTCTCCTTCTGCTGCTGTTTTGGGTGATCTATTCCCCACTCTGGGTCACTGTCTCACATGTGGGGTGCATGCAAATATTATGGGGCAGATTATCCCACAGCTGCCTACTGCCGGGTTCTTGAGCCTTCCTCAGAAGCACCTGGTGTCAGGTCCTGCTGGAGACGGGATACTAGATTGGATGGACCTTGGAGCTAATCTAGTCTGGCAGTGCCTATGTTCCTATGGAATTGTGCACTGTTGTTGATTCCCAGCTGGTTAATATGGCCAACAGTTTGAAGCAAGCCGAGAAGGGTTTGCTTTTCCCTCCTACAGATTGTCAAAATTCTGGCAGGGTTCCAACCCACTTCTCAATGGCAATTTTGATAAGTCTGGATGCTTTTGCAATTGATCCATGAATGAATGGCACGGCAGTGGCTTGGTAGAAGAAGCACTTATTCCCCCCTAAACCAATAATGCACAGTTTGTGCCTCCCAGGCATGTGATCACGCCACCCAGTCGTGCCTCCTTCAGCCTTCGAGATGAGAACCGCAAATGCTTTCAAGTGCATTTGAAAATCAGAGAGAAGCCAAGGGGAGCAGGCTGGAATTCTCCTATGCACATCCTGGTCTGGGACGGGTAAAGGTCTCCAAACCAGCTTAAGGCAGCCTTACAGAATGTTGTGAAAAGTGACCAGGCAGAAAATCTACTCACCCGCCCTTTCCTACAATGAACTAAAACACCAACCTATTGATATTTTAGTCCCTTTACTAGATAATGACTCGGGGAGAGCAGGGAAGGGCGTGAAGCCCCCATCAGCCAGCAGGCGAGGCTTTGGTCCACATCCAAACAGTGAAAGAAATTGGCATCTACTGGCTCCTCAGAAGAGGTCACTTTACTCCCCTTAAACTTGGCTCTGGTCTGTGGAGATCATACATTTCCCATGAATCTAGAGGCCCGCAGCCCAGCAAGAAACACAATTCCTGAGAGAGCAGCCCTCGGTCTGTGCCCCTTTGTCTGAGAATCATGAGCTGGGAAAGCTCCAGACCCCACTTCCTTCGCGCCTCACCTCGTCGTACTGGCTGAAGGGGCTTTCAGCTTTTCAGGCCAGCAAGTCTGGAATTCACAAGGCGTCTCCTCACCTGGCTTGCAGCTCAGTAAGACTGGCTCGGCATCACGAGAAAAGCAGAGAAGAACAAAGGAAACGGTCTGAATAACGTAGCCAGCCTTACCTGCTGCACAGACTAAACTAGAGAGGCATCTTTCATGCCATTGCAGGCAGCGATTCCCAAGCACCCACCCTCTCCTCAGCTCCCCTCACCCTTTGGCAGGGCAGCGCATCAAAGACCCAGCCTCTGGCATCAGGCATCTTGTCATCCCTTCTCATGTCGTCCCCCAGTTATAACTTTCAGGGTACATTGAGCTGTACCTTTCCCCCCACATGTTCCCCAAGCAGGGCCTGACGCTCTCTCCTGAAATGTCCACTGTCCAGTTCCCAAATCCATTCAGAATAAACAGTGTGGGGCCCTTTTCTCCCTTGCCTCTTACCCAACATATCTCCAAAAAGCATCCTCCTCTCCACAGCCTGCCTGAGGAGCTGCATGTGCATTGGCTGAAGGTGTCGAGCTGAATCCAGCTCACTGTCTGTCTTTAAGGAGAGAGCTGTTGTATTTTCATACTGTTTCCTTTCAGCTGTGTTCTGCCTGGTGCACCAAATATTGACCGACTGTCACAGGATTCCACTCACCACTAAGGCACCTCTGAACAGGATGTTAGGAATCATTAAAAAAGGGATAGAGAATAAGACAGATAATATCTTATTGCCCTTATATAAATCCATGGTACGCCCACAGCTTGAATACTGCGTACAGATGTGGTCTCCTCATCTCAAAAAAGATATACTGGCATTAGAAAAGGTTCAGAGAAGGGCAACTAAAATGATTAGGGGTTTGGAACAGGTCCCATATGAGGAGAGATTAAAGAGGCTAGGACTTTTCAGCTTGGAAAAGAGGAGACTAAGGGGGGATATGATAGAGGCGTGGAGAAAGTGAATAAGGAAAAGTTATTTACTTGTTCCCATAATATAAGAACTAGGGGCCACCAAATGAAATTAATGGGCAGCAGGTTTAAAACAAATAAAAGGAAGTTCTTCTTCACACAGCGCACAGTCAACCTGTGGAACTCCTTGCCTGAGGAAGTTGTGAAGGCTAGGAACTATAACAGGTTTTAAAAGAGAACTAGATAAATTCATGGAGGATAGGTCCATCAATGGCTATTAGTCAGGATATGTAAGGAATGGTGTCCCTAGGCTCTGTTCGTCAGAGGGTGCAAATGGATGGCAGGAGAGAGATCACTTGATCATTGCCTGTTAGGTTCACTCCCTCTGGGACACCTGGCATTGGTCACTGTCGGTAGACAGGATACTGGGCTGGATGGACCCTTGGTCTGACCCAGTATGGCCGTTCTTATGTTCTCTTGGCCACTCTGGGGATTAGCTCCTTCCAGGTGCAGTGCCCTCCTCTCGCCATCGCTCCCCCTGTCTCTGCAACTCCAAGTGCTCCTTCTTTGTGACTTGGCCCTCTGGCCTCATCACCATGCATGTTTCCCCCTTCTGGGGTATCCAAGTCTTTCCTCGCCAGCAGTCTCAGGCAGGCTTCCTAGTCACTGCTCCTGTGGTGCCACTTCCCCAGTGGCTGGCAGGGGAACCTGGGCCTGCCCTCTACTCCGGGTTCCAGCCTAGGGGCCCTTGAGTCAGCAGCCAGTGTCTGGTCCCTCCTGAACATTGCTACCTTTCCCTGAGCCTCTTCCCTACCTTCAGGCTCTGCCCGCTTCTCTGGATTCGCCAGCCTCCCAGGGAGTAACTGTAGACTAGTTCCCTGCAGCCCCCGGGCTGCTCTCAGCTCCTGGGCTTTATACAGGCCCTGCCTGTTCCTGTCCAGATGAGCCTGCTTGCAATCAATTCCCTGGCTCCACCTCCAGGTGCAGCCTGGGCCATCAATTGGCCTACCTGGCCACCGTAACCCCTTCAGGCCTTGTGCGGGGGGGCACACCCCATCACAGCGACTAACGCCGATCCCTCACAGGGACAAGTGTCTCGCCTGGGGCAGGATCCCAGTCAGCCCTGGTCCCGCTCAAGCTGTTCAGAGTATCGTTCGCATTACTTGCATTGCAAACCAGCTGGCTGCAGCACACACAGTCAGGAGCGCCGCCAGCTTTTCCGGCGCCCTAGGCGGCGGAAGGTCCCGCCCCCAAAATGCCGCCCCCAACAGCGGCGGCGGAAGGTCCCGCCCCCAAAATTCCACGGACGGTCGCCTAATGGGTTGCGCCGGCCCTGCACACAGTCATGTAAGTTAGCATATATGTTGGGTTCATATTCATGCTGCGATGAGTACGTCGGGAAGCTAAACCAGGTTCCCTGTGTTACGGCCACAAGTGTCCAGTAACTTGGGATGGCTCAGCTTTTGGCTGCCCAAGGTGGCAGATGGGCTGAGCGCCTGCAGCTCTCATTGACTTTAAGTTATTGTTAATCAGGTTTGCTACAGTGGGGCCCACGGACCAACCAAGCATGGACCCCTTATGCTAGATGTTGAACAGACCCAGAGTAAGAGAGCTTACAATGGAGATAGATCGGCCCGACATAGGCCAGGAGAAGGGTTAGAACACACTCCGAGTGAACAGCAAACATCATGTTAATGCCAGGATCTGGGCCAGGTTAGTTAGGGAGGGATAAGTTAAATGGAAAGAAAAGGGAAGAGGGGGAGGGGGACAGGGCAGCAGAGAAGAGGGTCAGAAGGGCAGGTGGGGAGTGAAGCTGAGGTGAAGAGCCTGGAAGAGGGAGGGGGATGGGGAGGGTTCAAATGGAACCGTAGAGCTCAGCACCCATGAAAATCAGTCCTAAGATGTCCCTAGCCGGGCACCTAAAATTAAGGGCCACTTCCAAAATGTGTGGCCCAAATACATGTCACTCGCACTGGAATGACTTATTGATAAATCCCGGGCAAACTGTGTGTACGCATCTGTCGGACTCGTCGATAGACGTAATTTTTCCTGCAGTGTTTGGCAGAGGGATGGAGAGAGGGGGATCCCTTAGGTTCCTGGTAGCCAGAGGCCACGCTAGCCCATTGGGGGGGCCTAAGCAGGAATATTCCCCTCCTCCCCCACCCACAACACATCATAACACGTGAGTAGGGGGCCCCCTTGAGCTGCTCGGAGCCCTAAGCAATTGCTTGGCCTGCTTATGCCTAGTGCTGGCTCTGCTGGTAGCCACGTGTGCACTGTATCTCTACACTTCTTTCTTAGTGTAACACGTGCTGGTGCTTCTCCTGGTTCAGTCGAAATAGATCTGCCTCTGGTAGCACCATACCAGCATAAGCCACTGTAGACCCAGGGCTAGTCTGCCCACCCCAGCTCATGCCCCCTGCTTGGCTTTTTCTTAAGACCACTTACCTGTCTTGCCCCCAAACCCATCCCTCACCTCCTCCTACACAAGCAAATCTAGGCCTCCCTTAGATTGTCTTATATCCTGCTTCAAACATCCACCCCTTGCTAGCTCATTCCGTAATAGCTTTTCCCCTTTGTTGACCCACATTTACTTTCAGTTTGATCCCCTCTCCTGCCTCCCCTCCCTTGTTTTGGATCCTACCTTCACCCTTCCCACACTGGCCCTGATCCAAAGCCCACTGAAGTGAATGGGATTTGGCTCAGGCCCAATGTCGAGACTGGAGCCAGCTAGGAAAGGCTGATCAAATGAACCTCTTGGAAGTCCAGGGGTGTTTGGCTCGGGGTTTTGGCGTGGCCCAACACATGCAGCATTAATTGCTCTGTAAATGTTGTTATTAGAAAGCATCTAATCCCAGGGTGTGAGGATTGGGCAGAAGTCGGCCTCTGTCTGAGGGTTAGAAAGAAACTGTCCCTGCCAGCAGGTTATCCCATAACTGCACTTTCCTCTGAAGCAGATGATGCCAACCACTCTTGGAACCAGGACACTGGACTAGCTGGACCATGGGGCTGTTCCTGTATGGCGGCATTTCCCACATTTCTGGAGACTGAGCCCCCACTTCTGGGAACTGAAACCAATCACCCCCCTCCTTTCACTCTGCCATGTGTTGTTTAAGGCCTACTCAAAATGAGCAGCCACTCTGAGAGTAGACTGTGCAGATCATGAACTGGCACTTCCTCTCCTTCCTTACGTGCTTTGATGAGCTAGGACCCACTGAAATAAACAGAGTACTTCACACCTCAGAGCTGTTGTTTCAGGGTCTCTGCAAACTCAGGCAGGCATTACAGCATCTGTTACACTTGGATCATACTTTCAAGATTTTCTTTGCAACCATAACAGCTAGATACCTTTAAAAAAAAAAAAAAAAAAAGAAAGCTGAGACTCTGGAGAACAAATTGACTGAACAGTTATCATACAGCAAGGTTGCCCCAAAGTGCAGGGCACGGCTTTATGGAAATGCCTATGTCTTTATCACACTCATGTTGTCAGGTGGTATAACAATGGCACTTGTTGCAGAAACCACTTTCACTCTACATTGTCTTTCGCAGGGTGGGTCAAGAAAGAGCCCAAATTCTCTCTAGACTTGGATCTTACCCTAAAATACATGTGGGAGGAAGCCTGGAGTTGGAACTGCCAGTGGTACAAAAATCATCTTCTGCATGAAGAGACCAGCAATCCCCTGAGGGAAATGGGAAGATGAAAGTATCGTCCATCCCACAGAAATAACCGAAAGGACTCAGGCCAGCCTTGCATGTCAATTTGTTACATTAACGTCCCCTGCCGTGTTTACCTCACAATCAAGAGCAAATTTATTTTCCGCTTCCTGGAGCATTATCTCCAGCACCAGCATGGCGGTGCCGGCGTGAGGGACTCAACAGGCCTGCAGACTCAAATCCGTCCTCTCCACAGACATGAGGTGGTTCAGGCAGCAGCAGGGAAAATAGAAAGAGGCAACCCTGATGTGAAGGGACATCTTCTCAGGGGTGAGAGGAGAGTTTAGTTTCCCTGGCCCATTCAGTCCCTGGCCTCTTTGCTGAGACACCCAACAAAGAGGTCCATCAGCAGAAACTATGCGGGAGGTGGTTTTTGTGTCAGAGGTACCCATGTCTAGTAGGGACTGGGCTGACACCAGCAATTCGTGGCTCATGTAGGCAGCGCCGGCTCAAGGTTTTTTGCTACCCCAGAAAAAAAAAAAAAAAAAAAAAAAAGCCGCGATCGCGATCGCGATCGCGATCTGCGGCGGCAATTCGGCGGGAGGTCCTTCGCTCCGAGCGGGAGTGAGGGACCCTCCGCCGAATTGCCGCCGAATCGCTGGACGTGCCGCCCCTCTCCCGATTGGCCGCCCCAAGCACCTGCTTGGTCAGCTGGTGCCTGGAGCCGGCCCTGCATGTAGGTGGGTTCACCCTGGAGTTTGGGAGCTAGGGTCGCCCTGCAGGTGCATGGGGACGCAAACTGTACTGTCCCCAGGCCAGAAGGGGCAGCTCCACCCGTGGGACAAACAGCCTTCAGGGTTGATGTCTGAGCCGCCATCCTTTGCTTGGGGTCTCATTAGGGGAGGGCAGTTTTATTTTGCATCCAGGCCTCCATAATAACTCTGCCAGGAGAGGCTGCCCAGCTGCCCTGACGATACCCCTCTCTGGCTGGCTCTAGTCTCCCAAAGAGATGTCCCTCCCGCCTTCCCCTCTGCCCCCCAGAAGCCGTTATCCCATCCAGAGTGGACTATAGGGGAGCACACAGGTAGGAGTAACGGGATGAAATAAAAAGCAGGAACATTTACTCTGAACTAGAGCTGGTCAGAAACACTTCAATGGAACCATACTCCAGAACCAAGACGGGCTCTTTTTCTAAAAGCTCTGCTCTAGGAATTATTTTGGGGGCAGTTCTGTGGCCTGTGTTAGCCAGGAGGCCAGACTAGATTAACACAATAGTCCATTCTGGCCTTGGTAGCTGTTAAAAAACTAGGGGCTGAAGAAGAAGCAATCTTCTCCAAGACCCTTTCTGCCCCATGAGCAAAGGAAGACAGAAGGCAGGAGATTCTGGAAGTGAGCCACTGGCTAGGGAAGTGGTAGAGGGCTTTTGTTTTGTGGAACATTGGTCCACCTTCTGTGGGGTGTGGGCTGTGTAGTTTGGATGGCCTCCTCAGTAGAAGGGGTGTCACAGGGCACCTCCATCATTACCTGGTGAACCTCACTGCCTGGCCCGTTCAGATGGTTTCGCAGCCACAAACGCACATCAGGTTGTTTATCTTTCACCAGGGTGCGCATTTATTTCCATCTTACGTCACAATACCATGCAACACAGAGCTTCTAGCAAGAGCAGGCTTCCCTGCAGCCCTCATTCCCCAGCCCAGGCTCACCCTTTGAGTTCCCTCTGGACCTGCCCCTGGCTTCCTTATGTTCTCCCCAATTACCTGGTGAGCCCTGTGATTCTCACCCAGGTGCTCACAATCCCCCCACCAAAAAGTGTGTAACTGCCCTCAGCTGGGCCTGCAGCCTCCCCCACGCTGCAGCAATACCAGCAACCAGGGTGCTGCTGAGAGCACCCTGTCCCCAGGGGGAACAATGTCTTGAGCAACAGGCTGCCTGGAATAGGCAGAAGGGGATTAAACTAATGGCAAAAGGGGAAGGTAAAAAGAGGGAAGATGTGAGCACTCAGCACAACATCAGGATGCTGAGAACAAAACGAATCAAGGAACCAAAGGACATGAAGAGAAGAAATTCTCTAATTGCCTATACACCAGTGCTAGGAGCCCAGGGAACAAACAAGAGGAATTGGACTTGCTCATTTATGAGCATAAATTCGATCTAGTTGTTATTGCTGAAACCTGGCAGGAGGATTCACACACTGGAATGTTAAAATCAATGACTGTAGCCTATTTAGGAAGGAACGAGTGGGCAAAAGGGGAGAGGGAGTGGCACTATAGCAAAACCTGGTTCCAAGTCATTGATAACTAGAAGACAAGATAACAAGAATGCTCGGAGGGGGATAGCTCAGTGGTTTGAGCATTGGCCTGCTAAACCCAGGGTTGTGAGTTCAATCCTTGAGGGGACCATTTAGGGATCTGGGGCAAAAATCTGTCTGGGGATTGGTCCTGCTTTGAGCAGGGGGTTGGACTAGATAACCTCCTGAGGTCCCTTCCAACCCTGATATTCTATGAATGCTTATGGATCAGCCTTAACAGATATAGGACAAGATTGTGTAATAGTTGGTGTCTGCTACAGGCCATCAAAACAGGATGGCTGCCTCTGTACACGCTTGTCTATAATGTGCAGGGAAAAAGAATCTGAGTGATCATTGGAGACTTCAATTTGAGTGATATATGCTGGAGGTTTCATGCTGCCAATACTAAAACATCTTTGCAGTTTCCAAACATTATAGATGACAATTTCCTAGCTCAAAAAGTGTTGCAGCCAACATGGGGGAATTCTATATTAGACCTTGTCCTAACAGATAAAGAGCAACTTGGGGATTTATGCACAAATGATTATGACTTGATCACATTTATAATGTGCAAGCAGAATAAATTTCAGGCCAGTAATATATATACTTGATGCTTTAATAGGGTCAGCTTCACAAAGCTGAAACAATTATGAGCCAATTCAGCTGGGAGGAAGAATTTAATCAGAAAAATAAGAATGATAATTGGGAATCATTTAGGAACACTTTACTAGATGCCCAAAAAGCCACAATTGATGAAGAAGGCTGTGCTGCTGGTTTAGAGGGGAAGTGAAGGCAGCTGTAGATTATATGAAACAAATGGAAGAAAGGGGAAGTTGATAGTAAAGAATATAAATCAGAAGTTAGTAATTGCACAAAACTGATAAGGGAAGCCAAGGGACTCAAGGAGAAATCTATGGCCAGCAGAGTTAAGGACAATAAGGAGTTTTTAAAATATATCAGTAATAAAAAGAATCCTGACAATGGTATTGGTCCCTTCGTAGATGAAAGTGGTAGAATTATCAATAATAATGTGGAAAAGGCAGAAGTGTTCAATAGATATTTCTGTTCTGTATTTGGGGGGAAAAAAGCAGATGGAGTATCATCATAGGTGATGATGACAGTATTTCCATTCCACTAGTATCTCTAGAAGATGCTAAACAGCAGCTACTAGACATTTTTAAATCAGCAGGTCCAAATAACTTGTATCCAAGAGTTTTAACAGAGTTGGCCGAGGAGCTTGCTGTACCATTCATGTTGATTTTCTATATGTCTTGGAGCACTGGGGAAGTTCCAGAAGCCTGGAAGAAAGCTAATGTTGTGCCTATTTTTAAAAAGGGTAAATGGGATGACCCGTGTGATTATTGGCCTATCAGTCTGACATGGATCCCAGACAAGATAATGGAGTGTCTGATATGGGACTTGATTAATAAAGAACTAACGGAGGGTAATGTAATTAATGCAAATCAATATGGATTTATGGAAACTAGATCCTGTCAAACTAACTCAATAGCTTTTTTAGATGAGATTACAAGTTTGGTTGATAAAGGTGATAGTGTTGATGTAATTACTTAGACTTCTGGAAGGTGTTTGACTTGCTACCGCACAACATTTTGCTTAAAAACCTAGAACAATATAAAATTAACATGGCTCACACTAAATAGATTAAAAACTGGCTAACTGATAGGTCTCAAAATGTAACTGTAAATGGGGAATTGTCATTGACCAGGTCTGTTTCCAGTGGTGTCCTGCAAGGATCAGTTCTTGGCCCTATGCTATTTAATATTTTTATCAATGACCTGGAAAACATAAAATCATCACTGGTAAAGTTTGCAGATGATACAAAAATTGGGGGAGTGGTAAATAATGAAGAGGAGAGGACAATGATTTAGAGCAATCTGGATCACTTCGTTAACTGGGCGCAAGCAAACAATATGCGTTTAATATGGTTAAATGTAAATGTATAGATCTAAGAACAAAGAATGCAGGCCAAACTTACAGGATGTGGGACTCTCTCCTGGGAAGCAGTGACTCTGACAAAGATTTGGGGGTCATCATGGATAATCAGCTCAACATGAGCTCCCAGTGTGATGCGGTGGCCAAAATAGCTAATGCGATCTCAAATAGGAGTAGAGAGGTTATTTTACCTCTATATTTGACACTGGTGCAAACACTGCTGGAATACTGTGTCCAGTTCTGGTGTCCACAATTCAAGAAGGATGTTGATAAACTGGAGAGGGTTCAGAAAAGAGCCATGACAATAATTAAAGGATTAGAAAACCTGCCTTATAGTGATAGACTAAAGGACCTCATTTGGAGACCTCATTTGGAGTACTGTGTGCAGTTCTGGTCTCCCATGTTTAAGAAGGATGAATTCAAACTGGAACGGGTACAAAGAAGGGCCACTAGGATGATCCGAGGAATGGAAGGACTGTCGTATGAAAGGAGACTTGAGGAGCTCGGTTTGTTTACCTTGACCAAAAGAAGGCTGAGGGGAGATATGATTGCTCTCTTTAAATATATCAGAGGGATAAATACAAAGGAGGGCGAGGAATTATTTCAGCTCAGTACTAATGTGGACACGAGAACAAATGGATATAAATTAGCCGTCGGGAAGTTTAGGCTTGAAATTAGACGAAGGTTTCTAACCATCAGAGGAGTGAAATTCTGGAACAGCCTTCCGAGGGAAACAGTGGGGGCGAAAGACCTCTCTGGCTTTAAGATTAAGCTTGATAAGTTTATGGAGGGGATAGTTTGATGGGATAACGTGATCTTAGCCAATAGGTCAATAACGTGCCATCACTGGTAATTAGTACCAAGGGTCAATGATGGGATATTAAAAGTATTTTTCCTAAGTGTCTGGCTGGAGAGTCTTGCCCGCATGCTCAGGGTTCAGCTGATCGCCATATTTGGGGTCGGGAAGGAATTTTCCTCCAGGGTAGACTGGCAGAGGCCCTGGAGGTTTTTCGCCTTCCTCCGCAGCATGGGGCAGGGGTCACTTGCTGTAGGATTCTGTGCAACTTGAAGTCTTTAAATCATGATTTGGGGACTTCAACGGCTGAGTCAAGGGAGAGAATTATTCCAGGAGTGGGTGGGTCGGCTTTTGTGGCCTGCATCATGCGGGAGCTCAGACTAGATGATCATAATGGTCCCTTCTGACCTTAAAGTCTATGAGTCTATGAGCTCAATCTATTTAGCTTAACCATGAGAAGGTTACGGGGTGACTTGATCACAGGCTATAGGTATTTACACAGCGATCAAATATTTAATAATGGGCTCCTCAATCTAACAGAGAAGGGTGTAACACGATCCAGTGGTTGGAAGTTGAAGCTAGACAAATTCTGACTGGAAATAAGGTGTACATTTTTAACGGTGAGAGTAATTAACCATTTGAACAATTCACCAAGGGTCGTAGTGGAGTCTCCAGCATTGATAATTTTCAAATCAAGATTGGATGTTTTTCTAAAAGATCTGCTTTAGGAATTATTTTGGGGAAGTTCTCTGGCTTGTGTTCTACAAAAAGTCGGACTGGATTATCACAGTGGTCCTTTCTGGCCTGGGAATCTATGTATCCATGGAAGCTACTACATCAAAACGCTTCACAAAATTGGGTCGATTGCACCAGAATTTCCAACAATGTGCAAATGTCTCAGTTCTGCATCTTTGAAACAAAATGTTTTTTGTTTTGAAATTACTTTTCATTATTTTTTTAAAAAATGTTGTATTTTTCCAAAAGTCAAAATCAAAATGAAACATTTTTTGCATTTGTTCAAAGCAAAATGTTTCACTCAACTTAAAATGATTTTTTTTTTTAATCCCGCATTTTCCTTTATGGAGAATTTTTAAAATGTGGGGCTTTAGTTCCGATTTGGGACAAAGCCAGAGTTCGAAATATCGAAATCCTTCACAAAAATGGAACTTTTGTCCTCGGTACAATTCTGTTCGGGATATCTGGAAATCCTTCTGATGGTGTGATCTACTGGGGTGTGGAATAGTCTCCCAAGGGAGTAGACAGATGCCCTGTCACTTGACTCCTGTAAGACTAGTTTAGAAAAAGCAATGGCAACATGTAGGGTAGAGAAAAATCCTCCACTGGCAGTGAGATGAGCTGGGAGGCCCAACAGGCCTTTCCCATTTTGTCTCCTTTCATTCCAGGTGCTCTGGATGGATCAGACCTGTAGGCTTAGGGCCTGTTCTCCATTGCCTTGCACCTAGTGTGGTTCTTTAACCCCAGTGCAAAGTGAGTGCAGTGTGGACACTGTTTCCACTGGTGTAAATGATGACACAAGGTGAAGGTAATGGAGAATCAAGCCCACAGGGTGCAATACCAGGTCTGCTAAAATCCCCAACCCGTTCTGCTTTTAACTTCATCCCAATCACTTTCTAACAGAGTGCCAAGAAGATCCAAGGGGAGGCTGATGGAGCTGTCGTTGCTGCAGAAGATATCCGTGGGTGGAACACGGTTTGCAAACCACCCATATGTCTTCTGAGCAGGAAGCCCTTTGTCTGCAGCAGCCAAGCCCACGTTGGCTGATTTTGGTGCCTAGGGTATTAGTTTCAGTGTTAGCACCAGTGGTCAGGAGCAAGGCGGGTGAAGCTACCATGTCCCCCTTTGGTTTGATCGTTCGACAGAGTTAAAAAGTGAATGTGACAGCAGGTAAATCAGAAACCATTCTAACTCACTGGAAGGACACAGGATGTTTGTTTGATCTAACCCAGTGTCTCCCCATTGGTTCAAGAGGACAAATGGAGACTGCAGAAAGTAACAGCTGCACGGTCCTAGATCCGTGTGCCCCCTAATACACATATGCTCTTGTGGTTGTCCATATGGCTGCCTGCCACAGGCCAGGCTCATAAATACAGGGGTGTAGGCTCCACATACATCTCTGTGGCCCTGGCTTCTCTTCTGTGTTCCCATGGTGTTCAGTTCAGCCGTGAGAACATGTATGGCCCGACCCCACCCGACTCGAGGAGCATTTGCTGAGGGGAATGAGAAGAGAAAGAAACCAGAGAAGGGGGAACAAAAGAGAGAGAGAACAGGATGAGATGACACTAAAGAGAGTGACTCAGAGACAGAGCCATTGGACAGTCTGCCAAATACAGCGGACATAATGTGAAGAGGTGTGGGTGTGGTGTCACCCATCAGCTCTATCATCCCCAGGCAGCCTCCCAAGAGCGAATGGTTGGGAACTATTGCTCTAACTACAGCTCTACCGCTGCTATTTTCACATGCTCTCTCGCTCTTCATGATCATAAGGACTAACACTTGCTTTTCAGCCATTTAGCGATCTATGATCCAGTGTAGCATCATTTCACCATTAGATACATCCTCCTTCTGCAGCAGTAGATCCATCCCGGCAGAGGCGTGGACTCAATCTGACAGCTTTTATGAGCTGATTAAATCATTGGTGTTGGTAAACACAAAGGAATCCATGTCACATTGCTCTGTCACTTCAGGGTTTTCTTTACTTCCATCCAGCTGTGACTGCATGTATCTAGACCTGAACCCATGTTCAGAAACCATTGCTTAGGCACCCTATTGCTCCTCCTCTGCCTGTTTGTCAGAGAAATTGTTAGAACCTATTCCAGGAGGCGTGATGAAAAGGGAGAAGGGGAGACCACTAGCAAATGAGACCTAAGAAGCCAGCTTTCCCTTTAGCTCTTTGAAAAATATTTCCGTACTTATGAGCCTAANCACCCTATTGCTCCTCCTCTGCCTGTTTGTTAGTCAGAGAAATTGTTAGAACCTATTCCAGGAGGCGTGATGAAAAGGGAGAAGGGGAGACCACTAGCAAATGAGACCTAAGAAGCCAGCTTTCCCTTTAGCTCTTTGAAAAATATTTCCGTACTTATGAGCCTAAAGGAAATTGCTCAGGTGATCAGAGTCAGAGCAATGATGCTGTATGAAGGACACTTTTGACATCTGCTATGTCAGGCCTGAGCCAAAGACCATCAAAGTCCACAGAGACCCTCCCATTGACTTTAATGGGCTCTTATTCTCTCACTCTGGTGTTTGGAGCAAATTTGCTCAGTTCACGAAAGTCAAAAGATGATTTTCCCTCTAGCTTCCAGCACTGCTGATCTCACCTGACTCCCTCAAAGCCAACTGTGCTCTTTCAGCCTCTTCCACCATTGCCACTAACAAAGCTTCTGTCATCAGAGCTCAGCTAACAATTTGCTGATGATGCACAACATGGGGAGAAAAATCCAGGTGGCTTGTTCCTATCTATCCACACATCTATGCCAGTGGGTCTTAACTTTTTGCGATTAGTGCCCCACAAAGCGGTCAAAAAATTGTCCTACAACTCACCAAAACACGAAATCCTTTGTAGGGTCACAGGACATTTGTTTTCCAGATGAAAAAATGTATGCGGAGGGGGAAAGAGGGTAGGTGGCTGGTGGGAGCGGGGCTGGTGACTAGTGTAGCTGCAATGAGGGAATTGTGGAGTGGGGAAGCTGGTTGTTGTTGGGATGGGTGGGGCTGGTTTTGTGGGGTGAAGGGCTTGAGTGATGGGGCCTTGGTGCTGCTGGAATGGGGTGGAGGGATCTTCAGAGAAGAGCTGGTGTTGCTGTGGTGAGGGGGTCTGGTAGGTGTTTATACTGTGCTCATCACAGCTCTGTGGTGCTAACAAGAGGAACATTTTGATGTGGTCCATTGAGCTGGTGGAAAATTTTCCATAGAAACTATTTTTTGACAGAAAATTGGAGTTTTGACTAAACTAAAATTTGTGCAAAAACATGTCTGCTTTCCAGAAAATGTCAGCTTTTAGCAGGGGAAAAACAAGCACTCGAAAACTGAAAGTTTTCAGCTGATCTGAATTTTTTTGTCCAAAACCCAACTCTCAAATTCTACAGGGAGAATTTGGCACCAGGAACAAAATTCCCTGACTGTTAGAGCTGAATTAATTAATTAATTAATTCCTCTCTCCCCCACCCCGAAAATGTTGATGAAAATAAACAAAAAAACATCATTTTTGCCAATATTTTCCACACAAAATTTCAACTTTGTGGCAAAAAAATCAAAAGCTGAACATTTGCAGCTGAAACCTGAAAATTTAGATTCACCGCAATGCCTCTGGGAGCTGTCGTTCAGGTGTCTCATGACCATATTCTCTATTACGTGCCAGGCTCCCTGGCCAGACAACATCTCCAAGGAAACATCACGGTCACTGCAAAGTTAACTCAGTTGTTGTCTCTAGCCTGAGCGCCCTGGCCACACAAAACCCCCTTGAGTGCAGCGATGCTTTAACTGGAGCTGGCTGGTCTGTTGGGGGTATAAGCTACAGCTCGACTGAGCGTGAGCATGACCACGCTGGAGCGGGGACGCAGGTTAGCACCTGTCCAGTGCTGATGCGTTCCTACAATTCCCCCCATGTGCCCAGAAATGACAAACACGTTCTCCCACAATTCACTGGGGAAGAAGTAATAGAGCCGCTCAGCTCACTGCAGTGCTAAGAAGCAGGGCCGACTCCAGGCACCAGCTAAGGAAGCAGGTGCTTGGGGCGGCCAATACAAAGGGGCGGCACGTCCGCGTCTGCGGCGGGAATTCGGCGGTGGGTCCCTCAGTCCCTCTCTTCCTCTGTGAGCTGCCACCGAAGTGCTGCTGAAGAGGAAGAGAGGGAGTGAAGGACCCGCCGCCGAAGAATGGAGCAGCGCGATTGAGCTGCCGCCGAAGTGCCGCCGATCGGTTTGTTGTTTGTTTGTTTTTTTCCTCCGCCGCTTGGGGCGGCAGAAAACCTGGAGCCAGCCCTGCTAAGAAGCCTGGGATGTACCCCCCAGAAGTCCTAGCCACGCACATAAGTGAGGGCAGTGCCAGTGTGGATACAGCAACTCGGGTGTTATTACAGCCTGGCTGCTCACAGGTGCGTGAGGCTAACCCGAGCAGAGTAATTGGTCTGAATTCTACAAGTGAACTCCGCACTGAAGACATACGCAGCTGTATTTTAGTCTGTACTAAACTGGTTAAACTAGACAGCCCCCTAGACTTTAACTCAATCCTTTTAGCAAATGCTAAAGTACAATTGCCTTGATTAGACTTCTTGACTAGCGTTTCGGGGCCCATCTACACTGCGTTTTAAAAGCTTTGCCGACGACTCTCAGAAGTGGGTCCACAGACTCGGGCTCGTGTTAGTGCTAAAATCAGCTGGGTGGCCATTCTGTCTCGGGCTTGGGCTCTGAAGCCCAGGGAGGGGGGCTGGGCTTCAGAAATTGAACTCCAGCCCGAGCAAGAAGGTCCACAGGGCTATTTCTAGCCCTGTAGCACGAGCCCAAGTCTGTAGCCCCCGGCCCTGAGACTTGCTGCTGTGGGTTGTTGTTTTTTCCTCTGTGCAGACATACTTTCAGAGGTGTTAATTAGCTCACCCACCTTTATATCCTAGTCTAACAAGGCCTTTGAGAGGTCTAGGACATGTTGTCTGGAGGCAACACTATGGGGCGTGCCTACATAGCATCTGGGAGGGAGCTTCCCCGCACCGGCAGACGACACGCTAGCTCTGCTCGAGATAGCACCCTAACAAATGCAGTGTGCCGTGGTGGCCATGGGTGGCAGCCGGGGCCAGCCCCCAAATATGTAGCCAGGGGATCGAGCAGGTTTGTACGTGGGTGACCAGACCAAGCCACCAAGTGTGGCACTTGGCCCACACTACTATTTTTAGCACTTTGGCTCAAGCTGAGCTAGCCCGTCTGTCTACCTGGCCTAGGATGCACCCTTCCAGCGGCTGTGTAGACACACCCATAGTAAGTACCTTCCAGGTAGGGCATTGGTCTCTATCTCAGCTAAAGCACAGGGTATGTGCCCTCACTCTGCGCCTGCTGGGGCTCTGAAATCCCCTTTGAAATCCCCCTGCCAGAAGCTGGGAATGGGTGACAGGGGATGGATCACTTGATGATTCCCTGTTCTGTACATTCCCTCTGGGGCACCTGGCATTGGCCACTGTCGGTAGACAGGATACTGGGCTAGATGGACCTTTGGTCTGACCCAGTCTGGCCGTTCTTATGTTCTCATGTTTGATGTGTGGCTCTGCTCCTAATTTCATATGATTTGTGTCTATAAGACTTGGCAGGATTTTGCTATTGTTAAATGGGAAGAAGAAAAGGAAAAAATAATGAACCACACACAACCATATTATTAAAATGAACTGTTTATATTATCTCAGTTGAGTCAATACATTATAATGTATTAAAATGGAAAGGTACAAAATTGAAATAAATACTTTCTGATTCATGTATAAATCTTTTGTCAAGATGACTTTTTTTGTTTTTCATCAGTACATGTTTCAATAAAACATTTAAAATGACATTTAAAGTATCATTTAAAATATGGTTCATGGAAGAAAAAGTTTAAATCAAACAACTTTTGGCTTGTTTTGGCATGAGATCTTGACACAATCTGGGTTCCCCAAAACCACGTAAATGGTGGTAAAATATAAATGCTCAAACTCATTTAAAAAAATAAACAGGCTTTACAAAACCTTCTTATCCTTGACTCAGTCACTTTTCTGTATAGTCTGCACTTACGATATATACATTCATTATTGTCCAAGGGAAGACAGCCACTGACTTTCATATAAAGAGCTTGGTGGAGAGGCCTAACATACAATTAACACCGTTTAAAAAAATTCCCGACGGCGCAGATAACAGCACGGAAATCAAAACTTACAAATGGAACCAGGAAGAGGCTAGCACATAGTCCAGATCTGAAGCAAAGCTGTGCTCACTTTGGCCAGGCGTACACGAGCGGTGCTTTGCTGGTGTCGCTCTACCATATTGTCAAAGCGCTCCTATTATGGATGCAGTTTATACCGGCAAGTGTTTTTGCCCGCGTAGCTTATTCCAGCTCCTCCCCGAGCGACATAGGCTGTATTGGGAGTATAACTGTGTCTGCACTATAAACTTTTTCGCTGGCACAGGGGGGTGGGATGAGGTGCAATCTGTGACCAAGCCCCTAGTGTATTCACAATTATACCAGCAAAACTCTTCTTTTGTTGGTATAGCGTCTTTCGCTTACGTGGGGGTTGGAATAAGCTATGCTGGCAAAAGTGGTGCTGGTATAAGCTATGTCCACACTCGTGGCATGTCAGACCTGGTCTTTGTGAGGAAAGGACCGTGTTCCGTGCACCTTAGAATTGTAGGGTGAATCTCACTTCAGGACCTTTGGCATTAGGGCATTTTAGTCTCAGTCAGCGTCCTTATCAGGATCGTGCATTAGGTGTCTTCTTGTGCTTTAGTCTAACAGTGTGCCGGTTCGTTTGTAACCTCCGGACAAGATGTGAACCTGACCAGCGTGCTTATCCTGTTAGGCCACTAGCTGGGCCACGCTCTGTTGGCCTAAGCCTGAGCAATGCAATCAGGAACATGGACACTAGGGGCCAATGACCCTGATGGAACTGGTGGGATTTTTTTCAGAATTCAGTATTTCAACAAAAAAATGTCAAACTGTCAAATTTGACCAAACGGGGAAAAAAATCAACTCCCTTTTTCCACTTTCCCCTCCCAATATTCAACCAGCGCTAGCCCGCAGGCACGGCAAGTCTCCTGTAATACCACTGATGGCAGATTACACTGCGTAAACCAAAGGTGGTTTTTAAGGCAGTAAAGACTTTGTGGACCCAGAGATGTATACAGCCAATCCCTCTCCAATTTGAGGGCAAACGGGATGGGGGCTGCTGTTTTCTCTGTAACTCCTTCAGCATGGTGTTTGATCTCATTGGGTACAATTAACCCTCTTGCAAAATAAACTGCTACAAAGTTACAAAACCTCTTCCTGTCGGTAGCAAAGTGATCAGACTTTGGGAGGGCCTGTGCTATATACCTTTGTCTCTGACAAAGGGCTACTACATCACGACCAGTTCCACTGAAGCTATTAGAATCGGAGAATCTTTGTTGTTCTTCCTGCCTAGATTTATGAAAATGGAGCAGTTAGATAAAGTCTGGGGCAGATCCTCAGAGGGGGCAAATCAATGTAGCTCTGTTGTAGCCAATAGAGAGATGCTGAAATACACCAGCTGAGCATCTTGCCCTCTGTATTTTCTAAACCCGGACTCAGATTTGGTATAAATCAGACAAGGAATGGAAACCGAGTACCTTTGAATGCTGCGTCTCCCGGAATGTGGAGACTGTTTGCGCTTGTTTTATTAGCGGTCTTGTAACTGGGCAGCTTTCCCTTTGGACACATTAAACAGATTAATCAGACGCACCAGAAGAGTCTTTCATGAGTCGTCTTTCCTTCTCCAGCAGGATAAGCTGTGCAGCTTTTATTTCTCCATTATTTGTCCTCTCTAATTATGCCCAACTTTAGAGAAAACCATAAATGCTACCCTAGCAGTGAGGTTTGTTTAGACTCGGGAATACTCTCCCAAGGGGAGCAGTGGATGTTCCTTAGCTTGAGAGAGTGAAAACCGGATTAGACAAATCTCTAGAGAACACAGTGTAGGGAACAATCCTGCACTGACAGTGGGATGGTTTAAGTAATGTGTTTTTCTTTTCCAGCCCCAATTTCTATGATTCAAGCTATGTAGTAAATCTGTCTGTTACAGTCTGAGCCCACCAAACAAAGTGCAGTATGATCTTGGGCCTGTGCCGCTGCTACACCAATGCATCGCCTTCTGAATAAAGCACAAAGCTGATTTTTTGCTTCATTCAGAAATGAGTTTCCTCTGCACATTATTCTGGTTGGTAATGGGTAAAAGGATTTTCCCGATCATTGCCATGGGGTTATAGGACAACCTGAAAATGGGCTATATAAAAGTGGTAGCTTTTACTATCCAGCTAAAATGTGGACATAAGTGATACCCAAGGTCTATACATATGATTTTGCAATTCAGTGAATTGTTGCTCATGGTGGTGTAATGATTATGCACTTGTCAGACATTTTGGATGGTAGGATAAGGGGCTCTATTCTGCTGTTTATCTCTCTGCTTTGCACCCATACAGGCCATAAGTCAGCAGGAGTGGTGGACTTTTTTTTTTAAGTTGTGCTGGGATTGCTTTTACACGGTTTGAATAGGTAATCAAAATAGAAAAATTCTGAGAGGGTGTAGTTCCCATGCCTAGCAGATAGTGGGCGATATTGCAAATAAATAATACTAACTAATAAATGAAATCCCCTTACCCTGATTCATCTTCCTCATTCAGCTGAGCAAAGAAAAGTTAATGAATGTGTGTACAGTAGCTAATCTAAAAATGACAATAATAATACTGTGCACTTCTACAGCACCTTTCATCCAAGGATCTGGAAGTGCTTCACGGACATTAATTAATTAAGCCTCACAACACCCTCTGTGAGGTAGATATTACTATACCCAAATGGGTAAACTGAGGCACCGAGAGGTGAAGTTGCTTGTTCAAGGTCACCCAGCAAGTCAGTGGAAGAGCTGGGAACAGAATCAAGGCATCCTGGTTTCCGGTTCCCTTGCTCTAACCCTTAGACAACACTTCCTCTCTAAAAAAGAAGACACGTGGCTGGCTGGGGCAGGCGCTGATGAAGTGCTCATGAGGTGGTCCATCCATGGGAAGGTAAAGATCCCGAGCTAGCTTTTCTGGATGAAGTACAGTGTTGGCCTGCTAAGGGGCAATCAAGGAGAACAATAGCAAACAAAGAGACAGCTCACAATGAGCAACCACCCAAACTTGGGGGTGATCTGACTCCAGCATGAGACTGCTAAAAACCAAGAGCTAACTCAACTCAAAAGCTCAGTGGCTAAGCCCCCTGCAACCAAGTTCACATAACCCAGATGCATGATGGACAACACCAAAGGGTGTGCTTTCACAGATGCACCAGCTGTCCCCTCTCTCAACCACCCTTCTATCTCCCCACCTCACTGAAATGCATTAAAAAAAAAAAAAAAAGCAGGGAAAGCCATGTGAAATGGTGGGGATTCCCCCTTCTACCCCACTGCAAAGGGTTCACTGGGGTATTTCCTGCTTCAAACATTTTGCAAAGTGCGATCAGTCAGAGGTGATGCAGGAGAGCGTGTTCCATTGGGAACGTTGCAGAGGTAGCACCGGATGCAGGGTTTGCTATAATAAGGTCTTTATTTTTTATTGCGTAGGAAATAAAACAGTCGCATAAAATCCTGCATAAATCCACAACTCCCACCTGCTTGATCTCTGCTTCATCTGGGCCTTTGCAGAATATTTTCAGGGCTTTAATTTAAAGAAAAGAAAAGAAAAGCAAAGCAAAGAAAAGAAGGAAGCTCAACTGCCTTGGGTAGGGACTCTACGCCCACTGCACTACTTGGGCGAAGGGGAGGGAAGAGTCTATGCTTGCAGACAACCATCTAAGTGGCATGTTGGACATTACGAACTGGCGAACGGAGCAGTCTGGCTGGAGACTGAACCAACAGGCGCTTTTTTTTAACGGGGACTTGAAACGGAGCTCAGAATTTGCTTAGGCCAGGCTGTCCGTAAGGACATTCAGGCTGGGGCTAGGAGATTGACTTCTCTCTGGGGGACTGGGCTCACTTCAGTGTGCTGAGCCTGCTTGGCAGCTTGTGTAAATCGGTGCCGCTCCAAGGAGCTGTGGGAAAGTGCACCGGCCAAGTGCCTGACTGCCTTTTGTGGAGCTAACTCACCACAAGGGTGTGACTGGAAGGACCAGTGAGGGGGACTGAACAACCAGTCGCACACCAGATATTACGGTGGGAGGAGATCTTTTGAGAGAGGAAATCAGATGCTGAGGGTGCTAAATACTTAGGATGCTGCACCTAGACTAAGGGCCAGATTTTCAATGGTATTTAGGTGTGTAAAAATAATGCATAGAGACACCTAGCCAGATTTTCAAGGGCATTTAGGTGTCTAACAATGCAGAAAGGCATCGTGTGAGATTTTCAAAGGTATTTAGGTGTTTAATAATGCCAAGGCACCTCATGAGGGTTCCAAAGGCATGCAGCTGCCTAACACCCATTGATTTAAGGTCACTGGGCACCTATCTGCCTCTTTAGGCATCTAAATACCTTGGAAATCTTACCCGAAGTTTCCTAAGAGCGTTGAGATAGCGCCCAGTCCTACTGCCATTGGAGTCAATGGCAAAGCTACTGATTTCAGTGGCAGCAAGATCAGGAGCCATAAAGAGGATAACACCTAACCTGCATTTGTAAATAAAGGGTGAGATTCGCCCCAGTCCTGTGGTCCATGGCAAGGCTTTTCCTGCTATTTCAGCTCCTTTTAAAGGAGGTCACTGTTGTAAAGGGGCCATGCGCAGGGCCTCGGGGCTGGGCTGAATAGCACCTCAAGAGAGCACATCCCAAAGTGCAGCATTAGAAGAATAAACACTTTCTAACTGAAGAGGGCTATTCAAGGCCAAATCCTCAGCTGGAAAAATCCCAAGTATTAAAAAGAATATGTAAACCTTTCAGGGGGTCAGAGTACTGATATATGGTGCCTGATGAGTGCTCCAGCTACCATCCTAAGCAGAGGGTTTTAAAATATTTAGGGCCTGATCCTGAAGTTTTTTACAAGCAAATCTTGTCTTCAGTGGCAGTTTTGCTGGAGTAAAGACTGCAGGATCCAGCCGTCAATCTTACAGTATCTCTCTGAATCGGAAGAAAAGGATCCCCTGAGCGCTGTGCTACAAAACATTGACCTGATTCGCCTCACTCCAATATTACACCTTCATTGGCTTAAATGGAGAAGGAACTCCTGATTTCCATCACTATGAGAGGTGAATCAGGTCCCCTATGGTCAACGCTATGGAGAAACAAATGCTATCCCATCTTCTCAGCCATCCAGTGTGTCTCAAAGCAAATCACCAGGTTAATGGCATCAACAATCAGCATCAAAGCCACATCGGTTCCCACCCAACCCTCCTGATAGTTGACCACAGGACTGGATATGTTTTTACACTTCAAGCAGGAATTCCCTCCCACCTCAGATACCAAGCTTCAGGATTTATTTTACAATTAAATCAATCAATGGGACAGCATTGATTGGATGGGAGGAGGGCTAGATTGTGAATCTGCCAATTGGCCCTGAATAAGGGCACCATGTAGTTGTTCTGCTGCTGAAGCAGAGCAGGGACTGAATTGTGACCTAGAGTCAAAATTTGGTCCCCGGCTCCCCCACTTGCTCCAGAGGGGGAAGAAATCTGTGCCAGGCCTATCCCTGTTGCAGATCCCCACTTTGGGACTACTCAGCTGCACTGGCCAATGCACCAGGGCAACAGAGTCAAGGCTTCCCCCGTTCTCGGTCTCTGCTTACCCACTGCCCAGGCCTCTGCCCAAGAAGGAGAGTAGTGGCTGTGCAGAGGCTGCTCTTCCCTGCAGGCTGTAGCCAGTGATGCAGACTGTCCATGCAGGGGAGTAAAGGGAAGCCTTCCGTCCTCTTATTCCCCGTGCAGGTGTGTTGGATGAGACACAAACTTGCCTCATATGAATAAGGTGGTTTTTAGATTTAAAAAAAATAAAAAAATCAGTGAAAACAGGGGAGGTTATTTGAGTTTCCTAGTTTTAGATTCCTCTGTAGAAACCCAAACACAACAATATTTGCGCTAGCCCAGGAGAGCCGGGAATTGCAACTGACTAGAAGCAGAAAATTAATTGGGCCCCTTTAGTTTCATTGACCAAAATGAGTGAAAAAAATAAAGAGCAGACAGACCACATCTGTGCTGATTCGAGAATTCGAGATTTTTAATCCGTTCATTAAATTCCCCCCTGCAGCTTCAACTAGATAAAGTATTCTATGCTTTCTGCCCTAAAACCGTTGCTGTGTGCTGGGAGACAGCAGCCAGGTTCCAACCCAGAGGTGGCTGCATTTCAGTAGTGGAGGATATTATCATGGTATACAGCTTGTAACATCACTAAGTTTGTAAAGCCCTTTGAGAGCCTCTGGGATGAAAGGTGTAATAGAAATGAGTAGCTCTATGGAGCCCTTGCTGTTATTTATTTTTGGATAAGATAACCAGAGGCTTTTCAGGCATCGGGAGGCAAATATATACAGACACATTAGCCTCTGTTATTAGCCCAAATCCAGAAGCTCTTGAGTAGGCAAAACTTCCAGAAGCCAAGAACTGGCCGATTGTTATGGTGGTGGGTGATGATGGAAGGAGCTTGTGGAGTTCTTGCTTAAAGTTTGAAAACATACCACATCCAGTGGTTCAGCTGCAATGAAGGGCAAGTGGAAACTGATTGGGGCTGTGATACTAATGGCCATGTATTGATCGTGAATATTAACAATCGTCATTGCTCATTAACACCGTGGATTCCCAGGAGTGGTAAACACATAACATTTGGGTCTATTTCCCATTCAACCCCTAGGGCCAAATTCTGCTCTCTGTGGCACAGGCACAAGTCCCATTGAACTCAATGAATTTGTGCCTGTGGTCACCGTGTGCAGAATTTAGCCCAACTGTTTTGGAGGGTTTTAGGGGGGTTTTCTCAGTCCACTTTCTGCTATTGATTTCAGTGATGTTAGAGGGCTACAACTGAAGGCCAACTTTGGCCATTATCCCTCAGCCAAGCCCTGGCATGATCCTGATAAAACACACGCTGCTGAAAGTAGAATCCCATCTCCCAGAGAGCATTGCTCATCTCGGGACCAAATCCTGCTCTCACACCTACTGCACTTTCCGAACCTCTTGGGCCAGATTCTGATCTCAATTACACCAGTGTCAGTCCAGAGTAACTCCATTCACACTGGTTCTAACTGAGATCACAACCTGGCCACGTGTGTGTCACAGTTGGTGGATACGATTTGAAAGGGGGGGGGGAGGAGAGCTGCTTCAAACCTGGACTTTACAGCAAATTAAATGAAATGCAACCGAATTAGAACTGTGATGCAAAACATCATTTTGCTGGACGAAACGCAGTTTCCACAACTTGGTTTTAAGGAACAGTATTACATATAGATAGATACACTATGCTAGATCTTGAGAAAAAAATAAATATGCTAAATAAACTAAAACATACAGTATAGGGGATATTCCGATCAACAAACCAATCACCATTAGAATCAAAAAGTAAACCATCCTTTCACTTAGGACCTCAACAACATTTCTCAATGCACTAGGTACATTTTAAACCATGCAAGTTTACACAAACATCTTAACTAGGTTTTTTTTTTTTTTACTTTTTAAAACACCAACATTATGCATTTCTTTGTTAATTATATTGGTTAAAGTCACAGCCAGTGGCTGCCAAATATCAGATACATCATATACATATTTTTATACAGAATCTGGACAACACAACATTACACATCCTAGAGAGAGAAAAAAAGATTATTTGTTCCTTTGTTTGTTTTTTCTTTTTTTTTTCTTTTTCTTTTCGCTTTTGTAAAAAATATGAAATGATGATTGGAAGGAGGGGGAGGGGGGAAACCTACTATCAAATGAAAAGTTTAATAATTTCCAAATCACCATACGACAAGGAACAATGGCTCAAACTCAGCTCCACATTTAAAATTCTCTTAGCTAAGAAACAAGACATTACACACAAAGTGTATTGGTATTTAAAAGTAGAAAGAATTGTAACAACATGCTGTCTGATTCCAAACACAATTTATTTAAAAAGAACAGAAGAAAAGAAAATCAAAAAGTTTCATGATAGCAAAGGTATCTTCTTGGTTCAGACTTCCTACCAACCCATGATGCATTGCCGTGTGATGTAGATGGACAGCCAAAGCAGACAGGGCGCTGGTGGGAAAAGGGAATGGTCAAGACTTGGTCATTTGTTTTGTTGGTTGTATGCTCAGGGAGTTGAAATTGCAAGCAGGGTCTGAAACAGTGACAGTGGTTTCAGGCCTTTGCTTTTCATGGAGTTTGGATATTTCAGGAGCATCGTGCTGATGATGAGTGGGTGACCTACTTATATTTTCCTTGGCCATCTCCTGCCCATCAACATCCTGGAGCAATGCATGTGTGAGATTAGACAGAGCGAAAACATAACCAGAAAATGAACCATGTCAAATTCTACCGTTGTCATGGTAAGTATACAAAAACGTTAACATTTCAGATATAATCAAAGATACAAAATCAGTTCTGACAAGAGGTTGGTTTTTTTTGTTTTTTTTTTTAAACAGTAACCATTACAGTGCAAGGTTTTCTATTACAGTAAAAGGTGTGTGTCTGGTTTTACAGTAGCTGTAGCTTGTAGCTGATTTTTATTATGTGTAGTAGGTCCCTGATGTTAAGTGTATGCACCAGTTTGAGACAAAAACCCAGCACAATAATGGCTATTTAGTTTTAAATACATTTTTCCCTTAAACATTTACAAAATAACACATCAATGTCACAATTCCACAAGCACATATTTTGCCTTAGTAAAAAGCAATGTAATTATGTTGAAATCCCGATACTTAAAGCAACGTAAAGGTTGGTAGTTGAGGACATGAGCTCACGTGTTGTTTGATTCAAGCGTGTTTGTCACCCCACTCAGCTCCTGTGGATTTTAGGACATTGTCTTTGCAGTGTTAAACTGTGCTTCTGGTCACTCTCTGGCCAACTTTTGTGCTCAGTTAAGAAACTATAACCGGGCTTCATGAAAGGCATTCTCAAGTTCAAGTTCACCGCATTGGGATCCGACGTCGTATAATTAAAACGATCATTAAAAAATATTTAAAATATTCTGCTGTTGGATACAACACAAAGGGCAAGAAGCTGATGCCACCATAAAATACCCAAGTATTTGTTAGGAGAAAAAAACAAAACAAAAGCAAAATAGAAGCAAATTAACATGCAACCATGGATCTATCCCAGCACCCAGAATAATGCCAGGCAGATGTGGTTAAAAACAAACCAACCCGAAGTGCTGCACAGGTGACAGAGCACGTGGAGCAGATCACAGAGATGGAAACATTGGGCTAATGGGCCAGTTAACTGATGTAAAGCTGGATTATCGCCACTGACTTCAATGGAGGTACTCCAGATTTACACTGCGGAAACTGAGAGCCCTGTCTCTGCAGATTTGATCAGATTTAGGAGATCCAATTACTTTAGGCTGAAGTCTGTTCTTAAAATATAGGTAAATGTCCCAAGCACCAAGCAGCAATCACATATTTGTATTACTGCAGTGGTACACAACTGTAAGTCTTGCTGAAACAAATGAGTTAACGCACACCCACACACAAAGATGCTACATTAGATATTGTGTAAGCTCGCTCTCTCTATGTAAAAGGACCTAGATAAGATTTCTGGTCTCCAAAATTCAATGCAAGTTCTCGGATGCATGTGTAACTTTGTGAACCATCATTGGTTGTTGTGTGTATCCTGCAGGCTGCTCTAACCTGTGCCTGGAGCCAGGGATGGGCAAAAAATTACAGATCAGTGAATGACTTCCGGTTTATCCCGTTTCTGCTGTGTCCACTCACTGCCCTCTTCACTGGAGACTCTAGAGTTGTCTATGCCAGCTCTGCTCCTTGTGGAGATTCCCTCCTGTTGAGGATATCCCCAGGGAGGGTGCAAAGGGTCATCTCTGCTCCCCTCCCTGATCGTGGGCAAAGGGAGGGTGCGGGGGCAGAGAATCTCACCATTTGAGTTTCCTCTTCTGCCTGGATGTGCTTGTAAAACGGTTAATGTGGCCTGGAATATCGATTGTTAGTGCATTCTATGCAATGATCCCAAATGATGCATTTGCCATTTAACATTACCTGCTCCATGAAAAAACAGCTGCTCGGCACATGCCATAGTGAAGGACTCTTCAATGCACCGAATGAAATGATGTCAAGTAACATAAAACATGAAATAAGAAAAGGCTCCAGGCATTGTTTTTAAAGTTTAATTCATGGACATTTCAAAATATTTTATTTCAGACGTATAAAATCCTTTAGAGAGTTAATGATCTGTTGCATTTGGCTTTGAAACCCTATGGCCTTTTTGAGCTAAACAAGCATTTAAAAAGTAGCCAAAAAATTAAGTTTCCAATATTTTTAAACACAATGATATTAAATAATAACTAAATTGATGTTTATCTAGCAAACAAAAGTATACAGGAAAAATTCAAAGATCCTAAGGTGAAATCCTGTAGCTCAAGTTACATCTCAAAACAAAGTGTTCCAGAGGAGTTAGGACCACCTAAAATACAGGCTTAAAGCAGAAATGCTCAGAGACTCCAGACGACAGTATAGTAAACGCATTTATGATCTGATCCTCCAACTTTTACTTACTCAAATTGTCTTTACTCACGCAGATGATCCCACTGAGGTCAAGGGGACCCAGGGATATGACGAAGGGCCACTCAGGTGGGGAAGGGCTGCAGAATCAGATCCTTAATTGGAAAATCCATTCTCTATTGAAAATCGTGTCCGAGTTTTGAAACCACATCAATATTTCTCTTCCAAGTGAGATCTCACTTGGAGGCTAAAGGAGGTTGAATATTTCCGGAAGATACATCATGGTTTTCAATAAAGAAAGATCGGAGAGGCACTTTTTTCAAATTTCTAATTTCTTCCTTTCTTCTTTTCCTCTCTTTGATTGTAGTCTGACACTTGGGAGCCAATTTATCAGTCATGAAGATGAGAGAGTGATAGCCCACCCGGGCTAGAGTCAAACACAATGAGGAAGGGGGTTGTGCAAGGTTCATACGCTCACACAGCTCTGCCAGCACACCCTGGTCCTGATCTGCAACGCCCCCTCCTGCCTGATCCTGCATCCCCTGGCAGCTCTGCCATTGGTCCGCAATCCTGAGCTGCACAGTCTCTTGCAATTCCGGCCCACACATCTCTCCCAGTGCTCTGCAGTCCTAGCCCACAGAAGTCCTTGACATTAGGACAGAAGTCCTACTTCTGCCAAACAACTCTACGAATACACCGCAGTTCACAGCTGCAACACCTTCTGCTAAACCGTTGCTGAGACCCCTTTTGAGACGATACCATCATTAATCGGTCAAATTCTGTGGTGGTTTTATTGTTGAGGGCAAACGGGGACTAGGAGACCCATCAAAATTAAGTCCCCTCCACCAAACTTCAGTCATGACCAGAACTCAGCTCTCCAAAGAGGAAAGTCCAGTGTGCTAACCACTCACTTCACCACCCTGCTTCTCCCCAAAGCTTGTAGCTTTAAATAAATGGGGCGACTTGTTCAAGTGAAGTGCAGCAACATCCTCTCGTTACCTGCAATTGCCAGCTACCATCCTGGCCCACGGCAAGGCTTGTTCTTTATCCTGGTGCTGAAAGGAGCAATGCAAATATCATGCACTTTGTCGCAGTGGCTTGTAAGACAATGGCAATCAACATACATCAGCGTCTATGCTTGGTATGTAGCAGAGACGTACAGTTTGATGGCATTGGCATTTGGCAGCATCAATCTGCACGATAGAAATAGGATTGCTAGCTTGATAGGAATGGCACCCGTGATTTGATTTGATTTGTGTGTCCAACGTGCTGTAAATTCATGATGGCGGCATGATGAATGTACAGTAAAATCCTGCTACCCGTGGTCTATAACATCAATGATGGCAGATAGCTTTGATCATAGTTCTAATCTGATGCTTTAAGACTCGTTCCTATTGTCCAGGTATACAATGTCACTTGTGGAGATAGTGACACTGTTTCATGGTCTCCTTCTGCTCCTTTCCTTATCTGGATGCAACATCACGCAAGCATACCCCAGTCAAGGTGAAGAACTAGAGACTCCATGAAGTCCACTAAGGACTTCTTTATTGCCAATCTATTTGAGCTGGGAGGCACTCATATACTACAATGATGGGCAGCAATACACATTTCTAAGATAGATCGAAGAGAAGTGGTAGAAGTCCTACACCTGGTATCATTTAAAACAGGGCGAAGCAAAGCCCTGGAAAATTAGATCGAGGAAGGTTGGCATAGATAGCCTACTAGACATTTCCATCTCTACCTTTCATGATTATTTTATCCAATAAAAGTTGGAGTCTGAACTCTTTTAAGGAACTTGGGATTTATAAAGAAGTACAATAATACTGACTCAGTTTTACAGAGATTTTTGTCTCATCAATGGTCCAAGTATCACCCATGTCCATAGTGCATTTGGTTTTTCTAAGTGTCAAATAAGCGATGTCAATAAATGTCTATTCTGACTACCCTGTTAAGAATCTGGGTCAATATCACTTTTCAGACAAGCTGCCATGTCACATTAGAATGTTACTCTACCTACTTTTGAAAAGGTTCTGCCTATTCCAAGGAGCACTCCTATCTCCACCTCAAGGTCCTGTGCTCTCCCTCTAGAAAGGGCTTGTCTCAACTCCTTTCTGTAGCAAACCTCACTGCAACTCCTCAGTCCTCTGGAGGGGTCCCTACTATGCAACATCACAGGGATCCCATATATGCTGCCGGCTACAGCATTCTTTGTGGTGTTTCCAGAATACTGAGCACTGAAATGGCCTGTAATGTCCAAAATTCAGAGACAGAGGCACACAAATAAATCTGAAAGAGCTGTGTATTGTGGAACATAGGGACACGGGAATAGGATCCATGTTCCTAGATCTTCTCCTGGAATTATGCCTTGTTGCTGGTGATGCGGGTTCCTTGACATTATCCTCAAAAGTCTCACTTTCTACAGCCCAGAATGAATGACTTGTTGGCCAAGTGGTTCAGCATCCCAGTAGGGATACAGGTGGATTGGATGGTTCCACTGATACGAACAGGCTAGCAAATATTATGGGTCAGGTCCATCTCCACTTTGAACTATCTTCCGCTGTTGTAGTAAAGAGCTGGGAGAGGTGCTGAGGGGCTTTACGTTTCACCTGTAGAGATGTTTGCCAAGTCAGTCTTAGCTTTGTAGAGTTGTGCTACCTTGGGCTGTGAACTTACCAGAATTCACAAGCCAAGTAGAGTTGGGCATGGTCAAGCCTTAGATAGGAGACACCTAGGAAATGCCACGGTCTGCCAGAAGTGGTGGTAGTGATTCACTGAGTAGCACTTTTCCCTTTGACTCCGTATTGAAACAAAATCCCAGACTGCTGTTTTGGGGGGAATCTATACTGCTTGGAGGTGCCATTTTTCACATGAGTTCTACACTCCTTAAAAATCCCATGACATGTTTTGCAAACATAGGGATGCTAATCTTAATGTCCTGGCTAAATTCCAAGTTGGGTTCCAACATTCTACGTACCTAAAAAGATTTCACCTGTAACTTCAGCCCAGGAAGTTATTTTTCACTCTGTACATCAAGACAAAATATTGTTTAGCTTTGGTGTATAAGGAATGGAGGATCACTCAGTCTATCAACAAGCCTAGCTATTGGAACGTTGGTTTTGTAAAGTGACATGCCCAGTACATGGTCGAAACCAAAAAATGTGTGTGCGCTGGAGACCAATTTCTCTGGTCTGTTTTGTAATTGTGACTAAGTTAGAAACTTAAGTCCACTCCAGCCCTGAACTGGAGAGAAAGAGGCAAATTAGGTTCTTTGGCAAGCATGTTTCCCAAAAAGGGAGAAAACAGGGAAAAATAAAGAAAATAAAGTACACTCTGTTTACAGCCAGTGCTGTCAAACTGCCCTGTGAAAGTGAGCGTATATAAAAACAGGAGTGTATGAATTTGCCTCAAGTTTATCATTTGGTGCATGGTTAAAGTGTAGTGTGCACCTAGCTACCATGGCGACAGGAGACGTACAAATGCTAAGAAATAAGTGGCCTTATAAAGATATATTACGTACTGAAATAGCAGATTATGTTTACATTGCTGTTTTAGCACATGCTCTACCCGGTCATCTAAGTAGCTGTCAAAATTAGTTACTGGCTGACCTACGATGACATAGAGCAGTGGTTCTCAAATTTTTACAAACCAGGACACTTCCAGGGCTATCTTCCCATCTAGCCAAGTCCCTGCTAGGTTGAGAACTTCTGACAAAATCTTGGGCAACTGAGGTTTGGCAGTGTTGAGAGCAGCTTTTGTGTCTGGAAATTTGTATGCAGCTAAGCTAACTGGGGAGTTAACCATTCTGCATTAAACTAACTAGTCACTTACTGTTTAATCAATCTTTATGGAAGTAGGACCAAGAGGAGGCCATGCTGTGAATGGATTTTGAAGTTAAATGGTATACATTTAATAGAGCCAAATATATTTTAAGGGAAGAAGATTGGAAAATAGCAACTGTGCCTAGCCAAGCGGTGGAGTAGCAGAGCTCTGTAAAAGAGGTGGCTTGGAGGAATCAGAGGCATAGTTCTCACTTTGGCTTCCTAATCCAAAGGCCAGCATGCATTGGGAGCGCTACAGAGGCAGAACGCTAAAAGATGATCTGCAACTAATTCCCACCCACTCCAGTTCAAAGTGAGAGAAGACTCCTCAAATGGGAATATATTTTCTTCTTTTCTTGTTTGCACTGGGGGCGGGGAGGGAATCAAGAGGGAACTGGGTGGCTTTGAGGGCTGTTCATGGGCTATAGAATCTTTCACCTGATGGTCACCATGTCACTTCACGTTGCTGTCACCGTTTGGTGGCCTATGTGAAATGATATATTGGCCTGACTTCAGTTCCTAGTGGACAAATAGCTACGTCACAAGGACCAAAGCTATAGCTGGCTCTTAGTCAAACCCTTGTTGGGAATTTCAGCCAAGAACTGAATAGGCCATGACAGTGATGGTCCGTTCATGTCAGGGTTGAGATATGTCAGCAGTGTAGTGTGGGAGAAGCTTGCTCCGCTGTTGTCCCAGCTTTTGAGGATAGGCTACTTCAATCTTCTTTTCTACCAATCACCCTGAATTACATTTGTATGACATTCTCCACCCCTGTTAAGGATGGTTGACCTGATATCACTTTGATGAATCCTGAATCTTTATGTATCTTTGTTTCAGCTGATATTTTTGTCCACTGCTCAGAAAGACAGGGATGTCCTGTGTTGGTTCAATGTGTTAGCAGTGGCCTTTTGTTATTTTAGTTATCTATCACTAACTTGTATTAACGGTTTTGATATAGGCTAATGAGCATTATGGCTGATCATGCGTCATGGGAAAAGTCCTGGCTTTGCTCCAACAACAAAGCCACAGATTTATAGAAAAAATGCCCAAGATCCTTGGTGGAGGTGGTGGGGTGACATTCTTCAGATCTATCCACTCTTGTCTCTGGTAGACACCAGAGTCCATGTGATACTGAGAGAAAATCAATTTCACAAGCCATTATCCAAATCCAAAATTGCCAAATTGTTACCAAATCAGAATGTATCAAAATTCCATTCTGTCCAACGTGCACCAATGCAGTTCATTGCACAGAACAATTCCAGCATTAACTAGGCTATGGCGATGGATAGATGATAAAAAATGCCTTCGGAGCAGAAGCTATTGCACTGCTGATTTCCAGTTGGACATACTCTCCAGAAATCTCTTCAGCAACACCTCGATACAAGTTGGCCGGCCTGTATGAAATAAGTGGGCAGTCTTAGTCCAGTGGGCAGGCTCTCCCATCACAAAAATTGCCACTGGTGATTGGCACTTTGTTGACAGCCTCAGCAAGTTGGCTGAAGAACTGAATGACCATGGAAACGGATCTACTTTCTCACTCCTATAGGTGGCCCCAGTAGATCAGGCGCCAAGTATATTGCACTGCCCATACAATGCCTGATTTGTGGGTAAAGACAGGTCTTCAGTTTCCAGTATTGTTGGCTCAGTATCTTTCGCAGGCATTAAATTTACCTAACTTAAAATACTACAGTCCTGGGATCTTAATGTTTTTCTGTCCCTGCGGAATATTTCCTGCTCTGGAGGATGGGTTCCATTGAATAACACTGGGAAACGGAAATACACTTTATGCCTGCAGGACAGGTGGGATTTGCGAGCTCCAGGACTGTCCCTTGCAACAAATGACTATGTAGAGATGACTCCAACAGAAACCTCTGATGTTTGCTTATTAGGATATTAAGATACTGCCAACACCCTCACTGATTTTCTGTACTGATCTGGAAGAGCCACTTGGTGCCATTCATCTAAAAATGAAAGATTAAATAGAGGCGGCCTCCACTGACAGACCACAGTATGGGGAAGGACAATTTGGATTAGCTGGGTTGTCATTCCCAGTAAGCGCTTTCTGCAGTGATAGCATCTGAGACCATCATCACCAAAAGTACATGCCTCTACCACTTGAGCTGAAGACGCCCCTCCATTAGCTGGTAGTCGCAATAGATTTGTGACTGTGTGAGCCAGGCACTAGAATGGGGCATGCCACTCCCAGCTAACATGTCATACACTCCCTCTGTGAGGGGATGCTCATCCTGTGCCTGTAAAGTTCAAACCATTAGATGGGTCACTGCTTTGAAGCAGTCCCCACCACGGCTTGTTAGCAGGGATAGAACTCCCGGACTTTCAGCACACATCTCTACCACTTGATCTAAAGCAGCAACTCCATTGTCTGGTAGTAGTAGCAGGTTCTTATCCTGTACATGAACTAGCAGCTAGTAGGGGGACACAGTAAATTTAGCCAAAGTATTACTGCTATAGGAACCACTCAGTGCCAAAATAGGTTTCAGTTGTATTAGCATCTTTTTGTTGTACTAGGAACCATGCCCTGAGGGTCCACTTTAGGCATAGTAGGGGCTATGGGAAATAATGAATGGGACACAGTGTAGCTCTCTCCCGAGTAGAGGTATGGTTTCCTACCATATCATCCCAAACACCACAGTCAGCAGTGGCTCTAGGTCAGAAGTTTAAGTTGGGCGCTATCTGTAATGCCCTTAGTTACCCAAATGTTCATTAACTAAAGTGCACTTTAGTTCCCTGCTGTGACTGCTTGGTTGGGTGTCCTACCTGGATGCTTACTGTTATGAAGCCCCAGGCTAGAACATGCAGCTGTCTCTACCTTGATCTTTCACGGTGGTTGACATACAGATTCCAGGTGAAGGTAGCAGTTAGTTTAGCTTGATATTATTTCTCAATTTTCTGAGTGGGGCAGCATTCTAGGTGTCTCCCTGGCAGAGATGCCCCTCTCTTCAGTTGCCTCCTGCAACCCCCACTTGGGATATGGCAAATCTCTCCTCAGCTCTTCAGGGCTCTGCCACCATTTTGGGCCTGAAAGCCAGCAGGAGGAATCATAGAAGATGAGGGTTGGAAGAGACCTCAGGAGATCATCTAGTCCAACCCCCTGCTCAAAGCAGGACCAACCCCAACTAAATCATCCCAGCCAGGGCTTTATCCAGCCGGGCCTTAAAAACCTCTAAGGATGGAGATTCCACCACCTCCCTAGGTAACCCATTCCAGTGCTTCACCACCCTCCTAGTGAAATAGTTTTTCCTAATATCCAACATAGACCTCCCCCACTGCAACTTGAGACCATTTCTCCTTGTTCTTGTTCTGGAGCTGAAGTTCACCTTTCAAAGTGGGGAGGGCAGTTAGGAAATTCAGCTCCTCATTGGAGACAGGGCAAAAGACAGGGAGGTGAGTGAAGTGAGTTGGGATTGGGTGAGTGTGGTTACAGGATTCCCTTTACAGTCACACAGATTACGTAGACCTGATGTTGCATGTGGATTTAACCCCATATCTAGTCCTAATTGGAATCAGACAGTTACATCCTTGATCCCTATGTGGAAAATCAGAAGACAAAGTCCCAAAGAGAGAAGAGTAACAAAAATGATTAAAAGGCAGGAGGGAACTGGCATAATGAGGAAGAACTAAATATGTTGAGCTCTCACTTCTTTTCACTTATATTTGCTCTCCTCCACAACCTTTGTTTCACCCCACTGTCCTTCTCCCACCCTTCTCTCTGCCTCTTCTTCTACACAATTCCTTCAGCTGGAACCCCAGTGCATCCTATGTACGCACTGGCCAGTTAGAATTGGAAGATCTTTAAGGCAGGGACCTTTGTCTTAATATCTGTCTGTAAAGTCCTCACAAATATAAGTGACATAGATGAGCCCAGGCCATGGAGTTCAGGTCTTGAATACCCAAGAACCTTGGGGGAGGAGAGTGTTTGCATCGACAGTTATGGACTGGCCCATTTTTAAGAGACGGACTGCTTGAGAAATTTGAAATTGAATGTGCATTCTGAATTCTCTCCAGCGTCTGAGTATTTGGATATAGGGTTTTGGTTGGGAGTTATCTCTAAGTGGAAATGCACTTGGTTTGTTTTATATGTGCATTCAGACTATAAGGGGTATCTTTCCAACATGCCAGGTGGGTTTTAGCTATGCAATTTTCATTAAAGTCAACAATAACTGCATGGTAATCGCTCCTCATGCTGCTTTGACAACGGACCCTCCAGCCTGGATCCACTGAAGTCAGGTCCAAAACAGGTCTGGGCCTGCAGTGTGCTAATATTACAGCATCTACTCTGTACAAACCTGGTCTGGGAACCAAGAGATATTGCAGGAAGAGTGGAGCTGCATAACCTCCTTTGTAACCAAAATCTGCGACCAGCCAAAATTCTCTTGTTTTTTAATCATAAACCCAAAGCCTGGATGAGGTTGGCCAAGCTATGCAAACCTTTCCAAAGCTGCTGGGGTTTGAGGTTCGAGGGAGCTGAAGGCTGACTTTCTAGTGAACCCCAGTGCCAAAGAGGGATTTAGGGGAGGACTCAGCAGTTTTGTGTGGAAGGCAGAGCTCGGCGGTTTCGTCTCACTTAAGACTCCGGGGTGTCATTTGAACCTGAAACTCAAAGTGAATCTCAGACAGGTGGGGAGAGGAAACCTACCCAAACCGAAACACAGGAAAACCCTGTCAGTTGAAACTACCAGGCTCTGTGGAAAGTTTATGAAACACTGCATGTTTTACAGGGCTACAATCCACCCAGCACTTTGGAGTGGTTACAGGAATGAATTCTGCCCTCTTTTAAAACCCTGCCATCTTCTTGGATTCTCAGGTGCAACCAGGGAAAGGAATATGGCTCACAAAGTCTGGGTCTGATCCAGGAAGGTGCTGAGCACCCTCAGCTCCCAAGGATGTCAATAGGATAGGATGGCATTCTGGATTTATAGGAGGTACTTGGCACCTTGCAGGATTGGCCTTCGTGGGAGCTCTGCATGAGAAGGGGGCTGCAGGATCTGACCCTATCTATGTCTGTAGGAATAGCTGAAATGGGATCATTGATTCCACACGGAAAAATGAGTCAACTTCTCATATTGCAAGAAAATACTCTGCCTGTTCACCTTAGTGGTGAGTCCTTACTGCAGGCAAAGCACTCATGGACTTCAGTGGGATCAGGCCCTACGGATTTTAAATGGGCCAAGTGTCTGTAAATTAGAGATATAAGAATCAAAATGGACAAGAACGTTTGTTGACATTGGAGCAATAATATCAAGGTAAAATACTATTGAAAAAGCAATTTCTTAATGTGTTAAATCTATTGTATTCTGATTCATCTAGCACACCCCGACGTGGTAACTGACCATCAGACCGTAGCTTACTATGCTACATAGATTAGCATCTAGCAAAACTCTCATTGACGCCAATGGGAGTAGGATCGGACCCAGCGATCCTGAGCATGTCCCTAATTCTCTACATCTTCAAAGCGTTGTACAAACATTATCTAATCCCTACAGCACCCTTGTGAGGTAGGTAAACAGCCTACGAGATTATTAGAACAAACCATTCTTAACGTCTCATTTATTTCCCACCATATAGTGATTCGTTAACTAAGCTTGGACAGTGAAATGGGACTGGTCAGTATCACGTTAGTTCCTAGCCGGTTTGACATTCTGATGCGCATGCATCAGCTTACTGCTGATGGGGGTGAGCGGAACCCATTGCCGTAGAAAGTCACTGAGTCCAAGAAAAAGGGATGGGATGTGTATATCCAGAATAGCTGGAGTTATTAAAACTAATGCTAACAAAAGTTCTGGGAGGAATATGGAACCTCATACTTCAGGCTCAAGCTAGCCTCTAACTATTAGACACCAGGATGAGACCTAACTTGGGGGCCATCTCATCCTACATCTGCCAATCGTGGGGTTCTTCCATCTTCCTCAGAAGCATCTGGTGCTGGTCACTGTCAAAGACAGGAGACTGCATCAGCTGGATGTCGGGTCTGATCCAGTCTGTCACTGCCTATGCTCTTTCCATGTGGGTCTGTCGTGCTCTAACCAATGATTCCAGCCTCCATTGCCTAATTCTCCACTTCTCTGACACGTATTTTCCTGCTTTCCCCTAAGCCGCCTCTTACAAGTGGGAGCAGCTCCCCACCAAAATCTGTAAAGCCACCACCTTATCCTACTTCAAGTCCCTCCTCTAGGCTCGCCTCTGCTGTAATGTATGCAGAAAACTGCTGTCCAATGACGGCTAGGCAGGTGACGAGCTGTGATCACTGCTCCCTGCTGGCTAAAAGCTGTGCGCATCCTATTCGTTTGGCTGCCACTGTCTTCCCTACCTTCACCCCAACCCCCTTGTTTGGCTCCTCCACTTATTACTGTATATCTTATCTTTTAGACTGTAAGCTATTGGGATAGGGATTGACAGTAACTGCCTATATGTACAGCACCTAGCGCAATGGGGCCTGCCCAGGTTGGCCACTAGGAGGTACCACAGTATAAATGTTAGATAAATGAATAACACATGCCCACAAAGGGTTTTACTGAAATAAAACAATGACGATGTTTCTATTCCTATTAGGCTCTGCCACACCCCTCGCTGCCACACACCCCTCGCTGCCCCTGACACACCCCTCACTGCCCCTGACACACCCCTCGCTGGTATTGTGGGGGTCCCTTCCTGCAGCTAGACCCAGGACATGCTCACTGGTTCCTTGTCCGCTGTACAATCTCTTTGGGATCCAATGCCCCCAAGCCCCTGAAGCTGTAGAGGAGTTTGCTAGCTGCAGTGTCTCCTTTTCCAGGGCCACGAGGCTGGCTCGTGACACCCTGGATACCCCTGGAGCCCAGGGGATACAAAGTGTGGCTGGTCTCGCCCCCAACTGTTGACTAGGGCAGCAAGTGGGACAGCCCCAAATGGAGCCAGTCCCCATTACCAGGGTGATCAGTCTGGGAGTCCCTGGGAGTGCAGATGGCTGGCACAGACTCTGCCACATGAAGGAGCTCAGGCTACATCAAGCCCTCCTGCATCAGTACCACAGGTTCTGGGAGCCTGCTAGTATGGTTAATATCCACCCTCCTATCTGCACAATATACCCTTGGGTCCCTCTGCATCTCGCAGCCACAGCAAGACCTGGCAGCCTCCACAAGACCACAACATCCCACTCCTGAACAGGACGATGGTTTTGTATGTGGCCCTGCTCCCTGCCCTCCTGACAATCTCCCCTGGCCCTAGTGAATAGGAGACTCCCACCTGGAGACAGGGCCGGCGCAACCCATTAGGCGACCTAGGCGGTCGCCTAGGGCACTGCTATCTTGGGGGCGCCTGCGCCCTGGCCGCCCGTTGAAATTTGGGGGCGGGACCTTCCGCCGCCGCTGTCGGGGGCGGCATTTCGGGGGCGGGACCTTCCGCCGCCTAGGGCGCCGGAAGAGCTGGCGCCGCTACTGCCTGGAGACTGGGTGAATATTCCTTTTGGCTCAGTTCTCCTGGAGTCCACAAATCCCTTCAGCTTTTGTCTCAGTGGCCCCTCATTTGGTGGAAAGTCGGTGGTTCCTCACGCAGCTCTGCCTCCATAAAGTCTTTTGCGTGTTGCACAGCTTCTCCCTGGCACTGGTGCACCCACACTTCCGCTCGCCCCAAAAAACTGTAGAAGCTGTTTTAAAATAATTAAGTCCGTCAGTTCTCCTACTGACCATCCTGCCAGCTTGAGCCACTGAGTTGCCTCTGAGGTGAAGGTCTCAGGCTGCTCACCCCCGAAGGAAAAGGCTCCTTCCAGAATGCTGCTGGTACTTCTCCAAGATCCCCAACCGCTTCAAAAGCAGCGTCGACGGCTTTGTAGTCTGCGACAGCATCCTCACCAGGGATCAATATGCGGCTTGTGCCTCTCCTGTTAAAAAAGGAGCTAAATGAACAACTCAGGACTCCCTCCACTGAGCAGCAGTGGCTACCCATTCACATGCCCAGTTAGGCCTCCAGGTCATCATCCAGATTTATAATTGCATGGAACCTGCAGCTTGGGTAGTGTCCTTGGGCTATACTGAACCTCTGAACACCTGCCCCAGGAACTGTTGCTGTTTCACTCCTGCAGCATCCTGGGCTTGCTGCTGTTCTAAAAATTGCAGCAGAAGCGCTGCTCTTTTTGGACGGCTTCTTTGGCTTGCTGCTGCTGTATCTCCGGCCACTTCAGGGTCTCTCCCATTTTCAATGTTTGTACTTCTTTTACAGAGGGGGGTTCAAAAGTAAGTTCCATGAGTCCTGCTGCCCCTTTGCTCTAGCGATGCGAGTTGCAGCCGGTCAGAACTGAACGCCCTTGCTGGGGTTTGGTTTTATTCTCAAAAAAGGAACATGGGATTCAGCCCAAGCTTCTCCCCAGGGATTGCTGCTCCCAGGGATCTTCCCCAGGGATTGCTCAGTCCACAGTGTAAATTTTCTCTCTTTGCAGAGGGAGAGAGAAAGACACTCCCTTATCTCCAGATGGGGTAATGAGCCACCTGCAACCGGGAAGTTAGTACAACGTACGTATTTCCCAGCAGGGCTGTCACCTGCTAAAAATATAGTGTTTACAGGCAAGCACTGATAACCTATTACATTGCCTCTCCCTCTTGGGAATGTCATTAAATCAGGGGGCAGATTCTGTACTCTTTTACACCACTGAATGTGAGTGGCATAATTCCACATTTATGCCCATGTGAATGAAAGGAGACTCTTACTCATGGCACACCCACTGACAGCTTTCTAAACAAGGATCAGCCTTACAAGCTGGAAAAAAGCACAGGGATGAGTTGGTATAAATGCCCAGATAGACAGATCCTCAGTTAGCTTGGCTGAAACCCAGAACCGAAGGGACACCTGGAACTCCAAACTAAAGAAAAGTTTGCTGTCGATGTTACAACAGGATATCAAGACCTACCATTATCTGCTGCACAGAGAATTGACCATTAGCAAGCTCACAATTTGATCACAGCACCTAACCTGGAAGGGAATGAGGAAAGATAATGCTTCTGTCCCGTAAAACAGACCAGGTACCAAATCCTCCTTGCCTTATGCACATGAGGAATCCCATTAGTTTCAGTAGGAGAACTCCTGCAAGTAAGGGGACCAGGGTTTGGCTCTAGGTGGACAGCGTTAATAAGACAAAGATGGAGACAATATTCTGAATCTCCTAGTTCATCATACAATCCACAAACCTTTTTGACCATCTTGGGGGCAGATTCAACCCTGCTTCAGCCCTTCAGTTACACCAGGGATGAATCTGGCCCCTTGCCACATTTATCTTTTGTGGTGGAATCAGTCACACGAGGGCTCAGGAGCAGCAAGTTCTCTACTTACAACTTACAGTTGAGATTCATTGCAGAGCGGATACAAACCAATGCAGATTATTCCCTTTCAGAGCACAGGCAATTTACCATTCAGGTATAAGCAGATCCTGCCTTGAGCCCTTTTTTACATTATAATGGGACTGCACAAGCATAACGAGGTGCAAAATTTGACTCTTTGTGATCTGTTTTTACAACAGACAAAGAACAAAGGTGGCCTTGAGTTCTAGCTGATTACTAATGTGTAAGGGTAAGTCAACCCCACTTCTTTTTTCTGCCTACTGTAACGTGACAAGCGTAAACTCAAAAGGTCGACATGTGGCATGTCAAAAATTTGGGACGATAACGTACAGATAAGAGAAAACTGAAATCAAATAATGGAACAGCAATAAAATAATGACAATTTAAGAGTAATTGTGCTTTTTGGTGTTTCAAAAAAGAAAACAAAAACCCAGTCATCCTTCGAGTTTCATTATTTCAACGTAAACCCCTCAAAAAGCTCAGTAGAGTGACAAAGTGCTCAAATTCAAACACGAACTTTGGAAGCATACGTCTGTTGTAAGTTATTTTTTTCATTGTTCGATTTGTGTCTTCAAATCAACTCCAACCTGTAATTCCAGCTGCTATACAAAGTCAAGAACACATTGGTATTTCATTCCATATAGACAAAAAACGACACCATAAAAAAGGAGAAATAGCTGGGAACAGGCAAACAATAACCAGGCCAGAATGGTACAGACACCAGATCACAAAGAGGTGAACAAAATCTCTTTGTATTGAGCCGTTGCAGAATTTGTAGAGAGTTAAAGGGAGGAAGATGCAGAACAGACCTTGTGAAATTGCCTCTCAGTGACGAGTTTTGCAATCCTGTCATGTGCTTTAGGTGAGACAGAGGGCTTGTCTACATGGTGGTTTAGGGCACACCGGCAAAGGGGTAAATTCTAATGCATGTTGCGCACTCGCTGGCCCAGGTGGATCCTGTTAATGCCCACAAAGGTTCCCTAGTGCTCATTAATGTAGCCCTGTTTCAAACATGGTGCACGTTAGAATTTACACACCTGCTGGCACACACTAAGGCAACGTGTAGACAAACCCCAGTAACAGCATTTTCACTCTTATATTCAAATTCCCTCACATCTGGCTTTCATTTAATATCGTTGCTATTTCCCCGCCCCCCATAAGGATAAACTACCGGAACTTAAGCTCGATAAAATATTTGCTCCTTCTCCAGAAATGCAACATTATACCCAATCCATCTCCAAATATTTTGCTTGTTTACAATTCCTTTACATTTGGCAAAGCAGTGGGGATAAATAGTGCCTCATTAATGGACTGCTCTAAAGGTTTTATAACTTTATTAGTCTAATTCTACTCCCAGTGAAGTCAATGGGCTCGATGCAGAAAGCACTCTCATGTGAGTATTCCTCGTTCATGCAAATAGTCCCAGTGGTTAGAATTATGTAGCTGTCTACACTGTAGCACTAATTTCACTGGGACTACTTAAGTGAGCAGAATCGATTGGTTGGGCTGGCTGAGAGCTTTGCCACTGACTGCACGGGTAGCAGGATCAGGTTTTATATTTCATGTTTGGCCAGGCTATATAAGGAATAAACAAATGAGAGTTCCGATCCATCTGGCAATTCCATATGAGATAACATCAACAAGTACCGTACTCAGTCAGCGTATTGTGCGAGCCCTTGGTCATTATGGCATTGCTGGCTAGTAATCTCGGACTCTGCATTAATGGGAGGGGAAATGCATTTGAAAAACAACGCAAAAGAAAGCCACGTACAATTTTCATGGAGAGGATGAGCTCTTCCCTTCTGTGACAGATTCTGAAGGGCAAAATGTAATTTGCAATATGGCACAATAAACATGAAGGGAGAAATCTAAAGACCTTTAGCTTTCCAGAATCAAAAATTTGAACGGATGTTGCTGCGTGGGATGCTACAGTATATGTGAACACTGAACATGATCTGCAAATTCAATGATACACCATACTTCATTTGGGTAAATTAGTTAAAAGGGAAGAAAACAGAAGAAGGTAAAAATATATGAACAAATGTATCTAACAATTATTTTCCTCCCTTGCCCCTAACTAGCCCCATCTTCCCCTGTTCCCCATCCACTATATTAAGATTAGACCATTTAATTGGAAGATCAGGATTGCAAAATCATTTCCTTTCAATTTCACTGCTTCATTCCAGATACAAAGAAAGCACCTTTGAAAAACCAAGAACAATTTGAGCATGCTGGTGTCTGTTTGACATGTCTAAAATTATACTTAAATAAAAAAAGTAATAACCCACTGAATAATGAACACAACAATATTGACTCTAGTGTATAGGAAAATAGGATCCAGACAGGATTTTACAACTAAGAAAGGATAGCACAATAAAGATTATGACATTTTATGAATATTCAGTGTTATAGCTTTGAGCTTTATTGCAAAGCAAAAAATATATATTTGTATATATATATATTTTTATCTACATATCACCTCTGACATTTTACACCACACTAAAGCACAGGAAATCAAAGAAATCATAGTGAGGTAGATACAAAACACAGGGATGTAGAAGACTCCAGTTTCTAAATTTGGCTTAACACAATTGTCATTAATATATGTATATTCAATACAGCAGTGAGCTTGGATTCAATGAGTCCTGATAAAATCAATGCTAGGATTAGAGCCCGTCTAGAGACACCATCATATGGAAAAGAAAAGAAGTGAATTCAAAGGCATTTCCAGCCAACAAGCCATATTCAGAGGAACATTTTGCTGTCAGTTCCCCATGATTTCCCAACCGCGATACAATTAAAGAAATAGCCTGTGTTCTAGGGTTAGTAGTAGTGGAATGTCAAAAATGGGGATGGGGGAAATCAGTAAAGCAGGGCTGTTCTGGTGATGTTGAACACAAGGATGCCTGAGAAAAATGAACCATTTCCCTTCTTGCATAATAATCCCATGGAAAGCAGCACAACCTGGGAGATCTTCACTAAAAAGTGCTCTTGACCGCTATGTGATTACAAACACAAGCATAGCCTTGGAATCCAGCAACCAGAGCAGTTGACACTGGCCAACAAATTTTGACTTCAGTGGGAGTTCAAAGTACTCAGCACCTTGCAGGATGTGATCCCATGGTAGCACCTTTCAAGCAATAGCCACCTTTACAAATAGTTTCTTAGGTGATAAGAGACCTGCATCTGAGTTGGGGGTAATTAGTTTTTCAGTCACCAGGGGTGATGCTAAATGCAGGTTAAGTTTAACAAGCAGAACTTTATTAAACTCTATGGACGGCTCCATCCACGTGGCGGAGCTGCTTCTAACCTAACTCACGGGTGTCCAGTTTCCCTGGTGTCCCCTCAATAACAGTCCCTCGAAGAAACATGGGCCCTCTCACTCCAGTTCCACTGATCATGGTACAATTAGAATTATGTCTTGCAGGATCAGGTCCATAGTTGGCTTAGCCACTGTTGACAGGCTCTCAGATTGAATGCCCACCAAGAGAGGTACTAAGGCCCTGGACTACTGGGGATTCTTCCATAGATCCTGAATTCTCATCACAGTTGGTACTGAGGCATTTTGAACTGCTGAGGGCTTTTAAAATTAATTATAACTATTATTATTTATACAATATTATAGGTGTGAATGGTGCTTTACAGAGAAATGAAGGATATGGAGGGTCCCTTCCTAAGAGGTGATACTCAAAGTAGTATGACCTCCCTTATGTGTGGCACTGGAACTCTTTCTTAACTACTGCAATTGAGCCCTGGCATAATTTCTTACAGTGCATAGGCCCAGTTAAAGAAAATCCGGGTATATAATTGCCCAGAACAGGTTCTATTGCAGTATCTCAGACTTACGAACACCTCAGGAATGGAGGTTGTTCGTTACTCTGAAATGTTCGTAACTCTGAACAAAACATTATGGTGCTTTCAAAAGTTTACAACCCTAACCTTGACTTAATACAGCTTTCAAACTTTACAATGCTGAAGAAAAATGCTGCTTTTAACCATCTTAATGACAGAAACACTTTCCTTATCATGTCAAATCTTTTTTTACTTTCCATTTATTGTTTTAGTAGTTTACGTTTAACACAGTACTGTACTGTATTTGCTTCCCCCCCCCCCCCACTCTGCTGCTGCCTGATTGCATACTTCCGGTTCCACATGAGATATGTGGTTGACTGGTCAGGTCGGAACTCTGGTGTTCGCAACTCTGAGGTTCTACTGTCTGCTATTCCTGTACCAAATATGTACATCTCTCGCACTCCAAACATGGAAGGTAGAAGCAAAAGCTGGTAACTTGGAACGTGAGCATCATTAATTGGAGTTAACCTGGAGCTTTGTCTGATATTGGACTAACTGAGAACATTTCTCCTCCCCTTGCCCCACTATAACTGCCACATAAAGGTTATTTTAGAATCTACTCAAAGTATAGAAAACAACGAAAGGAGGGTGGTAGGAAGAGACTGAGGATGTCTGAGTAATTAATTAACCAAGCCAGAGCTGCCAACATTCAGACCCTCAGGGCCAGGTTTTAAAAGTATTTAGGTGCCTAAAGTGCAGAGAGGTGTCTAGAGGGATTTCAGAAGGACCTTGACACCTAACTCCTGTGGAAAGCAATGGGAGTTAAACACCTAGGCTTGTCTGAAAATCCCACTAGGCACCTATCTATACCATTAGGTGCCTAAACACCTTCACACTCGGGCATTGCTGTCATCGGAGATAAAACTTGGGATCATCAGTCCCGGAGCAGAAGCCCCTGCCACTTGAGCTAAAGCAGGAGTTCCCTAAGTTGATGAGGCACATAGCATGCTGTTCATGGTCCCATGCACTAAGCCACTGTACCATTCACGGCCCTTGTTATCAAATCATTTTGCATCCTTTCCCTCTACCCAAGCAATCCCTAAGGAAAATGGCCATTTCCGAGAGGGATGTCAGCTGGGTGATTACCCATTTACAGGGTTTCCCTTAGCCCACAAAGAGGTTCTGTGGTAAGGAGGACAGGGAGTCTGTGGCTACTGGACTGGGATTCTTGACTACAGCAAACCCCAGCTGTCTCTCTCCCCCTGCCAGGGACCCCTCTCCTCACAGCCTGCCCTCCTTCCGCTCAGGAAGTGAAGCAATACGTGGAGATGTCTCACTTTGGCAGCAGAGACTGAGGGCAGCAGACATTGAGCTGGGGGGGTGGGGCAGGGGAGCAGGGAGTTCTGCACAGACAATGGATGACAGCAGGCAGATGAGGAACATGAAGTCACTTGTGCTGGAGGGGACCACTTCAGATGGGTGGATGGAATAGGTAGCGAGGGATAGAAAGTGAGGGAGGTCTGGACTGGAGAGGCGGAGGGTCACATAGGCTCAGCAATAGCAGGCAGGGGTTCCTGAGACAAATATGAGACAGCGCCTCAGGGCAGAAAAGCTGAGAGCGACTGCATGCTTGTCCTTAGGGTGAACCAGTTCCATTGCTTTCCAGACACATTTTAACAGTACAGCTTTTTAAAAATGTGGTGAACAGCCATTTTGACAGCAGCCGTGTAAGTTGTTGGGAGAACAGTGAATGGGTGGTATATTGGCGTTGCGTTGTGTGCGTGTGATGTATTTGTGTTGCGCTGTGTGCGTTTCGAAAGCTTGAGTGTTTGAAGATATGGTGCGAAAGGCTTTCATGCCATGATTGTCCCCGGTCTTAATTTCTCTCAAGGAGACTTTGCTGGTGAAGCGCAGAGATAAGAGAGCTTTGCAGCTTTCACCGTTTAAGAAACTAGGATCAACTAAATTAAAAAAATCTTAAATTATGGTGTTAAGGGCTTGGGTCAAACTTGCCCTCCAGCTTTCTTCATTCCCCGAATCTAGCGATTCATAGTGTCCCCAATTTTCTGTAAAGCTTAAGTGTAAATTGCTAACTGGAGCACAGTCTCCTCTTGGCCTCCTTTTCAGATGGGCACCCCTCAGCAGTGCAGTTTAAAGGAGAGACATTAGGTGATGTGCTTATAGGATTAGGGTAAATGGAAAAAAAATAAAAATGGCTTTGATTTGTGTGTAGGATTAACCATTCCTGTACCCCCAAAACCCAAATAGCAAATAAAAACTAAGGATCCCCCTGCAAGAGCCAGGAATTATCTGATCCCCAAATTTACATGTGTAAGTCAAATGCCAGCATTTGGCCCATAAAGGATTAGTAGCATTATAAGTAAGTGCTTGATATGAGACTTATGGCATCTAGATAGCAAAGCGATAGATGTAGAAATAAGTATTAATACATCAATGATATAACTCTAGGGCAGGGGCGGGCAAACTTTTTGGCCTGAGGGCTGCATCGGGTTTCAGAAATTGTATGGAGGGCTGGATAGGGGAGGGAGTCGTGGCCCGGCCCCCACCTCCTATCTGCCCTCCCCCAGACTCCTGCCCCATCCACCCCCCCCGGGACCCCAGCCCCATCCACCACCCCCCGCTCCCTATCCCCTGACTGCCCCCGGACCCCCACCGCCCCATCCAACCCCTCCTCTCATTCCTGACTGCCCCTGGGACCCCTGCCCCATCCAACCACCCCTTCTCCCTGTCCCCTGATTGCCCCTGGAACCCCTGCCCCTGACTGCTCCCTGCCGCCCCATCCAACCCCCCATCTCCTTCCTGACTGCCCCCATTCAACCCCCTGTTCCCCCCGACTGCCCCGACCCCTATCCACACCCCCACCCCCTGACCACCACCCCGAACTCCCCTGCCCTCTATCCAACCCCCCTGCTCCGTGCCCCCTTACCGCGCTGCCTGGAGCACCGGTGGCTGGCGGCGCTACAGCCGGGCCACGCCGCCGCCGCCACCACGCAGCACAGAGACCAGGTCAGGCCGGGCTCTGCAGCTGTGCTGCCCCAGGAGCTCACAGCCCCGCCGCCCAGAGCATTGTGCCGGCGCAGTGAGCTGAGGCTGCAGGGGAGGGGGGGCAGCGGGGGAGGGGGGGCAGCAGGGGAGGGGCCGGGGGCGAGCCTCCCGGGCCAGGAGCTCAGGGGCTGGGCAGGACGGTCCCGCGGGCCGGATGTGGCCCACGCAGGGCCGGCGCAACCCATTAGGCGACCTAGGCGGTTGCCTAAGGCACTAAGCTTTGGGGGGCGCCAGCCGCCCCGGTCGTCAGCGCATTTCAAGGGCGGGACCTTCCGCCGCCTCTGTCGGGGCGCCATTTTGGGGGCGGGACCTTCCGCCGCCTAGGGCGGCGGAAAAGTTGGCACCGCTTCTGGGCCCACGGGCCGTAGTTTGCCCACCCCTGCTCTAGGGTATCTTACACAGTCTGATACGTTGCAAGCTTCTATGCAGCTGTGCATCCGCCAGCACAATATACAACGCAATGTAGGAACTGGGGTCACACTTAGAACTTTCATTTACTAAACTGGAACAAAATGTTTTCCAGAGCACTCAGAGTTTGAGCCCGACCAGCTGACCGCTGAAGAGCAATTTTAAAGCTGTATAAAGACCTAACATTTGAAGACTTGGGCCAAAATTTTCAAACTTGGTTGCCTAAATTTAGTCACCGGAATATAAATGGTTTCATTTTCAGAGGTATTGAGTGCATGCAGTTCCCATTAGCATCAATCAAGATCATAAAACCATATTCCCATCTAAGCAGGACACCAGTGCTTCCATAGACAGTGATGTGTCTTGTATTGTCACCGACTTTTTGCAAAGATCCCATAGGCAAGACACTGCTCCCTTCCTCCCCTGTTCCCACCCCCACAAAAAAGCAGCATCGAAAAATCAAGGCCAGATTCTGCCACTCACTCCTGTTGAGTGGAAATCAATGAGACTCCTCATGGACACAGATACTTCCCAGGAGGAGGGGACTGAGATCTAGATTGAATGAGACTACGCTGATTGACACTTCTTGGTTTGCATTCACCTGCCTCCTTGACAATAGGTGATATTCAATTCAATTCTCTATCAGTCCTTTTGAAAGCTTCATTAATACCCAGCACCCAGCTAAACCATCATGAAGTAGGGAAGGATTTTCAACTGCATTTCATGGGTGAAATCCTGGGCGTATTGAAATCAATGGGAGTTTTGCCATTGATTTCAGTGCAACACAGATTTCACCCTAGAGCAATAAGATGGCCAGATCCACCTCCCACTGAAGTCAATTGGAGTGACGCGGTATTTACAGACCGAAGGCCTTATGTGAGTGCAAAGTGCTTAAAGGCTGGGTGGGTATTATTTCCATTTGACAGGCACAGAGAGGTGAAGTGACTTGCTCAAGGTCACACGGCAAGTCTGTGGCAGAGTAGAGAATGGCAGCCAGATCTCCTGATTCCTACTTTCCTACACCAACCACTAGACAGCGCTGCTTCCTCAAAAATGATCCCCTCACTTTCACTGGTGTCCTCCCATGTAAACTGAAAAAAAGCTTTAAAGGCCAAATTTCCCTAGATACATGCACTCACTTCTCCCACTCAAGAGGGACAGTGCAGTGTGCATGGGTATATATGGCTCAAATTTGACCTTTAGTGTACAGTAGAGTAATAAGTTTACCCTATAGAACCAGGCTATTTAATGTGGCTTGATAAACCTAAACAGGAAAATTATCCTTTATATGTACATGTGTGATTATATACTCTCCCTCTGTCTATACACATATGTATTATATATATTATATACTACATCCTATATAATGTATACACACACTTGATCCTCAATTATCTGGTCTCCTCTTAATCAAAACTCTCTATCTGAATGTTAGATAATATCCACTACATTTTCCATTTAGACAACTTTATACAAGTCGTAAAGTGCGTTATAAAGTGTGTCAAATTTTCTATGTAGAAAACTATATACATATAACACACACACATTAAAACATTTGAAGTTAAGCCAAATTTCACCTTCGTCTTCACCCCCCCCCCAATACCTACAATACAAAACCAGATTTTTTTTTTTTTAATTCTGAAACCAAATGGAGAGAAAATGAATAAAAGAACCCCTCAAACAGCCAACAGAAACCTGGCACACGTCGAAAACATCAATTCACTTACAGAACATAAAGAGGATCCTGTTTGAGTCTCCTTTTTAAAAAACAAAAGAAAACCCTTTTGTTTGACTGTTTGCTAGCTCTTATAATTTGAGAAATGTCACTGTAGCACTCTCACCTTGAACCAGAGTTTGAAACTTTTTGTGTTTCTTTGTACAAAAGAAAAAACGGTTTGGGATATGGAAAATAGTTTGGAAATTTGAGGTTGGAGAGAGAATAGAGAGAGAAAAACTGGAAGATTGCATAGTTGTGAACAGTGGCTTCTCATCAAGGTGAAAAAGTGCATCATCTGATAAAATAGCATCTGATTATTTTTTTTTTAGTTCGGTTCCATATGTTTTTTTTCCTCAGTCAACTGTACATGTCACACATGAAAAGGTATTTACAGCACACACACACATGCTAACATTAAACACCTGACATTAAAACAGCCATTCTTTAAATGTTCCATCATAGTTTTTTTCCATGCACATTTGTATTCTTTTTAAATACATTTTTTGCTACATCCTAAAACCATAAACTTGTCTAAACCCATCTCGTGTAATTTTGATCTTTAGCAACATAAAAAGGGGGTAAGCACCAGGAATGGTTTGGCTTGACCACCAAACCTGTAATTCAACGTCTTTTTTTTTTTCCTCTTTCTTTCATTCGGTCACTGCCTTGTGTGTTTGTTTGTTTGTTGTTTTTGATTTTGTTTCTCTTAATTTTCCAGAGATGGGAAAAAACAATTGACTTTTTTTTAAGCGTTCTTGAGGTAAGAGTTATATGCTAAACACCCATGGCAGACAACAAGGCTTTCAAAAGCATTTGAGAAATTAAAAGAGTAAGAACAGTAATCATCATCATAAATAAAAAAATCTTCTGACAAAAATATTTCCAGGATCACTTGTTGCTAATTAGTTTAACCTCCATGTCCCCTTCATTTCCTAAAATTAGCAATGGAATTAAGCAGAAATGCAACTACATTGGTCTTTCACCCTCCCACCTAGCCAAATTAAATGACAATTACGTATTTTAAAAAAACAACAGATACTTCAAAAGCTTTTCATGCTTGCTGTCTGCCTCAAGTGCATTTTAATATATGTCTGATCATTTACATTTATATAGGAAAGTCTTTTTTGTTACACTTTATACAGCATCTCTGCATTTTTGTCTTTTTCTTTTCACTTTTTTTAAAATTTTTGTTTTTTGGATAAACAGTTGGTTATAACAATCTACAGTAAGGCTGCACAGGAAGAATTCTGTGTATTATTTTTTTTTCTAAGAACCAAAGTATATAAAATGAGGTTTGATTCTAGCACCTTTTACAGTATTATTGGTGTTGTTCCCTTTAATAGAAAATAGCATCACTCAACATCCTTTCATCTGAAACGGTACCATGGTTTCGGCAAGACTTTAAGGTATCGACAGAGGGAAAAACAAGGTGACACGCTACCCAATCCTGCAGTCCTCACTCTGACAAAACTCCCACTGACCTCAGGCAGAAATACCCATGCGAGTAAAAGTGAGTTACATTTACGCTCACGTGAGGGCTGCAGGACTGGGCTTGCTCCAAGCAGAATAGAAAAGAGAACATTTAAATAGAAAAGTAGATCAAGTTGCTGTCTCAGAATTGTCATTCAACTGGTCATCAGCTGAAACTGTCTGCGGTTCTGTCAATGTGCCAAACCTCCTGGAATGACGTATGTGGCATTCTAGTGACTGAGTAGGTGCCCAAAGAGGAGACGCTCAAGGTGACATAACATCCCCTATATTCATCACAGCCAAAGTTCCTGCACCAGTCACATGAGCATGATAATTAAACACTCCCTGTGCCCGACCAAGCTCCTTTTGATGTCAACAGAAAAACAACCTTTGACAACATTGGGAGCAGGGTTGGGTCCTTTAAACTCATCTTTCCTGATGGCCTTTGGAGAATTGGGGGCCTCCTTTGATCAGGGGGTCCCTCTGTAAAGGCTGATGACAATTTGAAGACATTGTTTTTGGGTGAAACAGCAACTTTCACAGAGCATGTTTGGGGGTGAGGGGGGATAGAAAGCCAACGCACAGTTCACTTAAAGGAAAGCAAACCCTTCCGTGGATTTTAACACTCTACAGAATGTTGAGCCTTTCAGACAGCTGTTAGTCTCACTGGAGTAGTATATATTTCTGCAGAGGAATGGCCGATTCCCCGTACAGCTTCATCAGAACCTCAATTATATATATAATTATAACTATATGATATATCTATCTATCTATATTTATATATGTATACATTAAAGTCTGTTACTGCACTGGCACGTAACACAGAGGAAAAGTACTGGCATTGTAGTTTCCTGCGAGTGGTTGCCTTGACTGGAGTTCTGTGAACGGTAAGCACCACAAGAAAAGGCACCACAAGGTTTTGAGAAGTTAATGGTCTGTCTTCACTGTCCTAACCTTGCCATGGTGAACAAACACCTTTCAGAGTTAATGAGGACACTTTGGGCCAGGCCGAATCCTGAACTCAATAAACTTGGTGCAAGTCTCAGAGTCACTCCAATGACTTTGGTGGAATTAATTCAGATTTAGTGGTAGCTTGGTGCAATTGAGAACAGATTTTGGCCTTTAAGGAGAACATTAAAAGAATCTGAGAACGCTTATCTAGCACTTTGGATTTCTACATCCTTCCTAGACAAAGGCCCACATTTTTTGTTAATAAAAGCAATGGTGTAAGGAGAAGTATATCTTGGTCTTAGGGGCTTGATCTTGCTGATTGCCTGCTAATAGGTGTTGATCACTCTCAATCACACCAGAGTAAACAGAAGTTGAAGGTCCTCAGCAAACCTGAGGAGGCCCCCTCATCACTGTGCCGAATCACAGCAGAAACTTCCAACCCTCCAGTGCACAAGAGTGCTGCAAAGAAAGTGTCTTGCTCAGACTGTGACTTCGGCTGCTTCAGCGAAGTCACTTAGGATTTACACTCAGATGAGGAATCTGCACCTTATTTTTCCTGGGCCAAATCCTGTGGTCCTTATGCACTCCTTAGTCAGTCAAAACCTCTATAGCAGCAAACTTTCTATCTGTATTTCTTTTGCTAATAAAGTCTCACACACACACACACACACACACGCACACCTGACCCAAAATACCTTTAAATAAGAGGAAAAGCCAATGGAATGAGCCAGAGAACATACTCAGAACCCTCCTGTGAAACAAGTAGTTGAAGAGGTCACTCCGAACACGACCTATATAACTAAGTGACCTCCTATGAGGAAGGTAATTGCTTGGTGATTTAAAAATAAAACAAAAGATTCACAGGCACTGTTTGCCAGGTAATAGCACCAGTTTTGCATTTGTGTTGATGTAACTTAACCCACCCTTTCTGACCTACTAAAACCTTAGCAGGCTGGTTCAGATGAAAGACCAGTGGGCCTAGTTCTGCCCTCAGCTAAATTACACCGGATCAAGAGTAAATCCACTGAAGTCAGTGAATTTTTGCTGTTGTAAGCGAGAGTAGAATGAGGCCCACACAGCATGTTCTCTTTGTCAGCTCAAACAAAAGGGGAGTTGTCAGGAATAATCATCAATCACGAGATCTAGGTGTGAAACTTGGTTGCAAAAGTTCAAAAATGGGGTTGAAATGCCAGCGCAGCGTGCCAAAGCCAGGGCTTGAAATATCCTTTTCTTATTCCCTCCTGGGATCTGCCACTTTGATCATTTTGTGCTTGTCAGAACATGGGTAGCAAGTTCTGCATTGGAGGCCTCTGCTGATTAGTACTTGCCCCTGTTTGGGATTCCTGAAGGAGGTGTGTTTTCTCTTGATGGGCATCTTCGCCGGTAAATTGTAATGCGTAAGGATAGCATTTGAAGGGCAACATTAGCTTCGGAAATTGGGTCCTCATTTTGGGCATGAATTGGCATCAGAATGGACTATGGTCCATAATCATCAATCACCAAGTGCCAAGAATGCTACGGCAAGATTCAAGATGCTAACATGACTGGATGTCGTACTATTAGCAAAAAATATACCCATTTTATGGAAAATTTAGACGGATTGTCAGGGAAAGCTTTTCGACAGAGAGGGCTGGCTGTGATGGGACCCCATTTCTCTGGATCATTTAAAACCAGCCAGGACTAAGCTTTGGAGAATAGAGTGTGGGGAACAATCCTGAACTGGCCCTGAGGATGCACTTGATGACCTGATAGGTCTTCTCCATCCCTAACTTCTCTGATTCCACGGTAAAAAGATGTTCTGCTACCTCAGTGGAGTTCTCCACCCACCTTGCCCTCCTTTCGCACTATCCCGCCGCTTTACAAATGGAAGCGAGTGCACCGCAGATGGTGGGGAAATGCACCACATTCAAGTCCGGTGTGACCTCGAACGTGGGCATCCATGTTCCTACTCTAATTCCAAGCTCACCGGAATTCAGACAAACCCAGCCCTATCCCAGTCTACCAAGGGTATGGCAATGGGATGCAGTGTGCTACTCTGACGTGTTAGCTCTGTCCTAGAACAACACCGGGCAATTCTACTGTCCCCTTCATTTGAAAGTCTCAAAGCACTTTACTAACATGGATTAAATAATCCTCCTCCTTGTGAGGGTCACATTATCCTTGTGTACCCATTTTACAGCTCAGGCAAATAGAGGGTAAGTGACTTGTCCAAGATCATACAATGATTAAAATTGCACTGTAAACTCTGTGGGGGCATAGACCATATTTTCCTTGTGTTTGTACAGTGCCTAGCACAATGGAATCCTAGATCTTACTGAGGCCCTAGAGTGTTCTCACCATACAAATAATAAGTAATTATTATAATAACTGCAGCAAAGAATCCTGTGGCACCTTATAGACTAACAGACGTTTTGCAGCATGAGCTTTCGTGGGTGAATACCCACTTCTTCGGATGCCATTATAATATAACATTATAATAACTATGCAGCAAAAGCAGGAAAAAGGACCCAGGAGTTATGATTCCCAGTCAACTGCTCTGACACTGTCTACCTGCCATTCAATAGTGCTTATGGTATTTGTGCTCTTTGAACTAGATCCATCTGAGGGCTAAAGCGGAGGAATCCTTTCCTGGTTTTGAATGTTCCAAATAAAAATGAGATTTTAAAAATATAAATATTAAATTGTGCTATTCTCTAGAGATGTGCCAGTTTTGTAGTGATATAAAAATTCAGGACTCATCAGTACTGTTCTTGGGGTTCCAATTCATTTTAAAAGATCCGGTGAGTTTATACAGCCGAGGATCTTAAACAACTTTCCAAACATTAATTAACTAATCAACCAATCAATCGTTATGACATCCTCGTGAGGTAGGCAGGTCTCACTAACTCTATTTTTCACATGGGGAAATGGGCAGAGATCTCAGTGACTTGCCCCAAGTCACACAGCAAGCCTGTGGTAGAGATGGGAATAATCTAAAATCTTCTGACACCATGTTTTCTGCTTTATGCATGAAACTGCTTTCAAATGCATAAACAGGGATACCATTGATATTAGTAAAATTAAAAAAGCCACCAACTATGTCGGTATTTCCTCTTTGCTCAGCCTAGATTGAGAGATCAGTACTCTTTGTGGCACTTGACATGGGGTTGAAGCATTCGTGAAGGATCACTAGATGAAGATTTATTTCTACAATTCTTAAAGTGTGCGTGGGGGTCCCCGCAGTCTCCCCTGATTCTGATCTCACACTGCTTCTACAGCAGTGTGATTCCATCAGCTTCAATTGAATGATCCGGCTTTAACCCCACTGCCTCCAAGGGCGACTACTAGAACTAGATAGGAACTCTTCCTTTCACGCAATTTTTGGACATTGTGAAATTACTTTCCGGTCTCAGTCCTAAAAAAAAATCCAAAATATCAAAACATTTTTGAGCCAAAATCTGGCGAAAAACTTTGAATGAGAAACACTGAAGCAGAAAATGTCAACGCGGTGGATGGAAATGAAATAAGTCGGCATTTCAGAACGAAAAGGCTGCTTTGCAAGGATACTCAAAAATGAAAAAAAAAAAATCACTTCGTTTAGAAATGTCGCGGAAAAAAAGACGTGCTTCATTTTGAGTCTCCTAATTGGCAAACTGAAAAAAAGTCAAATGGTGGCTCCCACTCTGTTGTTGTTACAGTTTCTGTTATGCCTGACTTTCAGATTCACACCTCTACACGAGATAGTTCACAATCTCTGATAGGCTGTTTATCAGGAATGAAAAAAGCTGACACCAAAGGCACTCAGGTAATGTAAAGGGGCTTTAATATGGGTTTAAACTAATTTACACCCCCTTTAAGGCTCCAGAGCAGTGATAAAGGGGCTTTAGTGTAAATGAGAAGCAGGCTCCTAATATTTATCCATGGTAAATTGCCCAACTCCTGGTCAGTCTTCAGTGTTTCTTAAAATCAGATTATTTTAAAAATGGGTGAAGTAATGCAATAGCTTTTTGGGGGGGGGGGGTGCGCGAGGGGCAGAAATTTGGGAATGTTTGGGGTATGATCTCCATTACAGCAGTGTACATTCAAAGTAGATCCTTTGAAATCAAACGGAGATCCTCCAAATTCACACCAGTGTAACAAAAAGCAGAATCTGACCCGGGAAAGATGGTAATTCCTCCCTGGGAGCGAAAATCAAATCAAATCAATTCCTAATGTGACTGAATGATGTGTATCCTCAGCTGCGCCTTCCATCATCTTGCTTCGTTCTGGGGCTGCACTCGTTTGTAAAGAACAGCATTTGCTTCCAACATGGAGGGGAGGGAAAGGAAGAAGTGGCAGCGGTTCAAACAGTTCCCTTGTTGCTTTTGGGGACGAGGGGCTCTGGCCATGGTGACAGGTTTTGATACTGAACACAGCTAGCACTGAAAAGTTGAGCTACCGTCCTTCTGATTGGTCCGTGACAAAACGACATTCGTGGGGAAACCTGAGAATTTGTTTTGAACGCATGGGGGAGGTTTAACCCTCATTTCATTATTTGGATTATGGGGGATTGAAAGTAGATTTGGGGCATTCATCTCAACAACAGAGGGCCAAATTTGCCACGTGTGTAAACAGTTTAACGCCACTTCAGGCAATAGAGTTGTATCCACTCTATGACGGCAGCATAGTTGCCTCAGCGTTACTAACAAGAAAGCATTCTTCTTTGTACAGATGCATCAAGGTCAATTTGGAAGAGATGCACGAAGCCGCCACTACTCTCACTGTAGTCAGAGGTAACAAGTTTTGTTTAGAGAAATGTCATTCAGTGACATAGTTGGTTTTTTCCCTCCTATTTGGTAGGGTTGGAGGCAGAACCGCTTTACTCCACTCCAGACCTGTTGTTTCTCAGGATTTTCTTAAACTGAAAGAGAATTCTGTCATTACTCCGATCTTCCTTATAATTTGGCACTTTTAGTGCCCGAAAACAGGCCTGACTATGTCCAAACTAGGTCCAGGTTAGCTTGAGAGGTCTGCAAATCATAGCAATCCATCTGATGAACCAGGCCTGAGCTTGAGATTTATAAAGACACCCACCAGCCCGGTGAGTTGTACACAGTTTGGCATCCAGGGACAGAATTTTGCACAATCCTAAGGGAAGTTCTACAGCCAAATGCAGAGGTAGTGTAAATGGCTGCACACAAGTCAATGGAGTGGAACCTGTTTACACCAACCTCAGATTTGGCCCTGAATTCGGCCTCCATGCTCGTTGAAGAAAAGAAAAGGATACGATGTGCAATATTTTCAAAGAGGAATTTGGACCACGGATGCTCTTTCATCCCCATTTACCCAGGAGATTAAAACATAATAATTCAAGAAATGTTTATTTCAAGCCCCCCAAATTGCTGGCACCTCAACCCTGAAATATTCATCTTCATCATCTCCAAAAGCCCTTTAGAATTCAAAATGTATACATACATATTAAAACATATATATATATATATATATATGCTCCTACCCAACATATGTGCATGTATAGATTTCTATATGCACATATCTACAGGCACACACACACACACACACCAAATAGGCCCTTTAATTCTGAAAATTCATTCGGTCAGCCTCTGTTCATAAATAAAAGGTTGGTGCTTACAGTAGGTTCTCTCTTTTTTTTCCTTTTCTTTGCCCTTGAAATAGCCAAAGTTACTTAAACTAAATTAATTTTAAAACAGCCAATAATGAACAGGGCCAGCTAAGTTTATTGTTAAACAATGCACTTCCACGGAAAATTAGCTCATTATTTAGCCAGAAGGTAAACTTTGTTAATTTCTTCAATTAGATAATGCCCTAGACACCCCATGTGCTATAGACAACTTGCTTCTTTTGCTAGGGGCCCCACAATGAGCTTTATAAGCAACTGATATTTACATTTATTTTCTTGACTAGATACATGTGACCCTTCACCCACTTCAGTGCCATGCCACGCCCCCTCGAGCCCATCAGAGGCCACCCCTTTTAAAGGCACGGATGTTCAAACAAAGGGAGCGGCACGACAGATCGCATGTATCAGGCCAGAGAGGAAATGCCTGTTCTCCTGCCAGTGTTTGGATGTGCGTCGTGGCCCAGAAGGGGTTACATTACAGCCTTCTCCAGCCTGGCCCCAGCAGCACCGAAAATAAATGGCCGGGGACATGAGTGGTGAGAGGCCCATCTGCAATAACGAGGCTTCTGAGTTTGCTAATGGCTGTCTGCCCCCGATGGGGGGTGGGGGGCAGTCAGGCTGGGAGGCAAGTAATGTGGAAGAGTCTGGGTACCCATGGGGCCTGGAAGCTTTGAGCTGCCTCTCCACTGTAGGGGAGGCTGACCCCAAACTCACTGAGCAGACTGAAGGGCACTCCTAGCTGCATGCTCTCTTTATCCAATCCAAGTTCCCAGTACGACAAAGCAGACTTTGCAGTCCTAACTCAGGGGCGAGACAATGGGAGTTTTGCCTGAGTAAGGAGTGCAGGATCACGAATAATTTATAATAAACCAAAGATTAACTCTCCTTGCTCCTCCAGGCTTACACAATGGTGGCCTTATAGAACGATGCTTAGACCTGGTCAGAAAATTAGAACTAGAGAAATCTGGGTGAGAAACAAACAAATTGTTTCGTAAAAAGTGTCCTCTCTCCCCCTCTCTATTTTCTGATCAGTACTAGTAATAATATTCAGAATAATTAACTGGGTTCCTTCCAGGGTTTGAAAGCAATTTACCCCTGATGTAGCCCCACTGACTTCAGTGGAGCTGCAACAGGGGTGAATCTGATTGGATGGACAAACCCGGTAGTCCAAAAGCTCAGGCAAAACTCCTATTACCTTCAGTGGGAGTTTTGCCTGAGAAAGACCCTGCTCTAGTCTCGGTGGGCATTACATCGTTTTACTCCTTGAAAGTAAGTACCTTGAGAAGAAATGGACGTGAGCCATTTGGAGCATGCAGTGTGTTTGTTGTGCCTACTTTCTTCGTTCCACTCTTTGCGTAAGGAAATATAGTTCTAAAAAAGCTATTGTCTAACAAAGTAAACTGTGATTATTATTGTGCTGTGCTAGGCAGTCAAGAAACTTAAAGGCAAAAAAACAAAAACAAACAATCCCCTTCTCCCCCCTCCCCCCGCATATTTTCAGTAACAACGTACCAGCCTCCCAAATAAAATCAAGGCTATTCCAAAACAGCGTGAGCAAGTATTTCACTGTATTCAGATGGAAGCTGATGGCTGAACGATCTAGTGCATGTTAACCATGGCTGATGAGTACAACCTCCAAAAATTCAAGTATTCATTAGTAATCTGTTCAGTTTCTAAATGATTTCATTGACTTTTCGTTTCAAGTTTCCATAAAGAGAGAGAGAAAAAAATGAATTACCTGTTGTGTAAAAAAATAATATTGCAAACAGTGCTAGGAAGGTATTATTACATATGATCAAGAAAGCAAGGGTTCCATATTTAGATTACATGCAATAGCCTCAACTCCTTGCAGCTGAGGAGAGAAAAGACTTAAGCCAGCTTTCTGGATGCACATATGTACTGCATAATTGTGTTTCCCTTTAGCAAGTTGTAAAAAACCTTTGCACTTCCATTCCTGATAACACAAACCCAGTAATAATAATACTTTGCACTTCATAGCACCTTTCGTCAAAGTGCTTCACAAATGATTACTTAAGCCTCACAACACCCCTGTGAGGTAGGTAAGTATTATTATACCCATTTACAGATGGGTAAACTGTAGGCACAGAAAGGTTAAGTGACTTGCCCAAGGTCACACAGCAAGTTTGTGGCAGAGCTGGGAATAACGCCCAAGAGTCCTGTCACCCCATCATCTGCTATAATTTTTACACCATGTTCCCTCTCCACCCTGGCCTTATAAAACCATCTAACAAACAAATCAATACATAATTCCAAATAACTCAGCATGTTATAACGTCCCGGGTTTGTCAAGACAGCTACCTTGCTGCATGTGTCCCAAAGGGATAGGAAGTACAGTTTATACTCTCAGATCATTTTTGACAGCTTGCAAATGTTTTTAATATACAACAGGAAACAAACCTCCACATTATCTCAATGAAATTATGTGTTTTTATTACAGCTTCCAATTGGGGTATGTATTTTGTGGGCCAGATCACTTACTCAGAATTATTTTTAGTGCTTTATAGGGCATAAATTGTCAACCTCATCATAAATGAAGATCCAGTGGGAACATATGCAGCTATCTGCCATTTCATTTGTCTAGAAATCTTTTTATTTAACATGACACCAAACGTCCCTAGCGCTCAAGCTTTAAGTCATGAACGTTGGCTGAACACAGACGATATTTTGTTCTGTGCGATTGCTCCCGCCTTTCCCAACAGAAAAGTGTTACCGTAGTGGTATCTCCACGTTTAAACACAGAACAACAAAACAATTCTCAATGCGCTCATGGAAAAAGTGCAAGAATCGCTACCTGATGGTCTGGAAATGCATTCTGCACACAGTGAAAGGTTGCCCACGTTTATTTGGGATAGCTTCTAAACCTCCTAATTCACCCCTGGCTGAGACTCTCTGCACCAGAATACACCTGAGCTTCAAGGGGAACCCCACACACAGAACTGTCATCACCCCAGGCTTCTACCCACCCCAAAAAACGCCAGGGCCGTGGACAATTGTTGAAATAACAGCATGCAATCTGCAGCAGTAGAAAAGATTGCAAGTGAGCTCACATCCCCTCTACCAGTATAGAAAACATCCCAAATCCACCACCTGGGTTTTTACATGATCGTCCTTCAGATGATCTATTTTTGTTGTGACCAAATTGGACTAGAACAGAGTCCAGCAGAAAACTAAGCAAACAAAAGACTAGGTGTCACAGAAAAGCCTGTCTCTACAATTTTCCACTGACCCCAGCAGCTTCCAAATTGCCTCCTGCAAAAGTGGCACAGCAAGCAGGCACTAGAAGGTTTCACAGATGTACAGTAGTAAGTTTTCCTTTTCAAAGCATATCTAGGCTTCAATTACACCATGCCGTACAAACCTTAGCCCACATTTTCTGAAGGTGGTTGATCATGCTACAGCAGTGTTGGTGATGGTTGTTTTCTTGCCCATCCCGTGCAAGGACTGGAAACATGGATAAATTGTGAAGTGAATCTCACGCTCTAAAGATATCATAGAATCATAAAGCAGCAAAGAATCCTGTGGCACCTTATAGACTAACAGAGGTTTTGCAGCATGAGCTTTCGTGGGTGAAGACCCACTTCTTCGGATATCAGGGTTGGAAGGGACCTCAGGAGGTCATCTAGTCCAACCCCCTGCTCAAAGCAGGACCAATCCCCAACTAAATCATATCGTGAGCAAAGAGCAGGGGACTGTTCCTACTAAAGTCAATGGCAACATTTTCCTCTTCATTGTGAGGATAAAGTTTATAATCTCTACCAAACAGAAGATTAAGCTTGAAGCTGGGCGTTTTTGTGATATTGCACCTAACCCGCTTTTTAAAATACAAAACTGCTCACCGCTTTCAGCAGCGGTAGAAACAATGAATGAATCAACAGGGCTAAGTAGCCCCAATCAAATAAGCTATTACAAGTATTTCCCTTTAAATCAGTGTTTTGCTAACGTTGGCTATTGGCAATTATGTAACGCAGCCGCACAGCGGCAATTTGGTTTGGGTAGGTTTAGAACGAATCCAAATCTCGTGTGTGTGGCAAAGCATGACCCGGTGCTGGGCCAATGCCTGTATTTCCATTGCTGGTTTGGAGTGTTCGGAACCATTCGCATCTTCAAGTTAGCTGCACGCAGATACTGGGCACGCTAGAGATCGACAGACATAAACCCCGTCAGCATCGTTAATAGAACGGATGCGCCTCAGCACTAAAGAACACAGGCTCCGAGCTAAAAGATGTTCTGTGAACTGCACCAGTGGAGGGAACAGATATAAACCTGACCAGAGCTGGCTACTTGATCCAGTAGAAGGAGATAGAGCGTATACACGTGTAACTCCACATGAGCGTGCCAGATCAATACAAACTCACTAATTCATTGCTCTGACTGCGCTTGTCTGGAGCCTTATAAACTTTAACTGATCTCTGAACGATAATGGATTCAACTTTGCTCTTTGCAGCGTATTTTTTTTAAAACTTTTTTTTCTGGAGAGGCTGGGGGGCGGGGGGGGGCGGGGGGGGGAACAGTGCTAACTAATCTACCAGTATAGCACGGAGATGCAGGGGGATTAAAAACAAACCAAACCCAGCAATGAAGTGGACACCAAAAGCAAAGGATACTTGGGAGAAGAGAAGCACTTTGGAGCAGAAGGCGAAGGTTGGTGGATTGTAGGGTGACCAGATGTCCCGATTTTATAGGGACAGTCCCGATATTTGGGGCTTTTTCTTATATAGGCTCCTATTACCCCCCACCCTCATCCCAATTTTTGACACTTGCTGTCTGGTCACCCTAAGTGGATTGGCACCAGGTTCAGTATTAACAAAGGGATTCTGTTCAGTACTGTGCCATTGGCTTGGGGAAAGGAGGGGTAGGGTGAAGAGACTTACCATAATAACGTCAGACTGAACACACAGCAATCTGCAGAACTAAGCCCCCCAGTCAGCAAGGTTCTTAAGCACGTGCCTAACTTCAGGAGCGTCAGATAAGAGTATTCGCTTGCTTAACGTGAGGCCCTTGCTGAATCGGGGACCAAGGAAGCAGGAGTGCCATTTTAAGGGGGGGAGGGGCAGTTTTCAGTGGGGGTCCATCCCTCTGTGCCTGGCTGCTCATGGAGCGGGGGGGGGGGGGGGGGGGGGGGGGGGCCCCCCCCNCACCATCCTATTGTTCAGGCTGGGGGACTTCCACTGGGTGCTTGAGCCCTAGCTGGTTGCTAAAGTCACTGGAGTTGGAGAAGGCAGTTCCCCAGTGCCCAGCCCACCGCTGCAACCAGCCAGGAACTCCTGTGTCTTCCTGCCGGAGGGGAGATGGGGGAGTCCAGTCTCATGCCCTGGGGGGTGGGGGGAAAGCATGCAGGGGTCTCGCGTTCCAGAGGAGTAAGGGGGGTAAATGAGGTATGACCCACGGGCAGAGAACTGCGCCCCTTCCCACCCGCCAGACCTGAATAGCATCTCCACAAGGAATTAATATGGTTTGTGCAGCCCTGGGGAGCCCAAGCCAATGTGCAGAGTAAAGAATCAAAGTCTCAAAGGTCTTGGTCGTTTGGACTTGGAACAGGTTACCAAGGGAGGCAGTCAGGGCGCCATCACTGAACATTTTCAAGAGCTGGTTTGATAACTCATTAGGGCTTTGTCCTTTATTCCTTCCTGGCTTGGGGAGTCACCAGGACTGAAAGGGGACTGCTTGCGCCGAGAGGAGTGGGAGGATTAGATCTTTTGGTTGGGATGATGAAGAGAAGCAGCCTTCCAAACCAGCCCATGTGACGCACATATTCTTTTCTGAACCTAGATCTATCTAACAGAAATGAGGACGGTACTCCTTGGAAAATTCAGTTAGTAGATGGGGTCTAGGGAGAGTAGTGACGCCATCAGATTACTTGGGATATTGCCAGATATCAGGTGCTCCATAACTTGAGACTTAGTTGCAATGGAAATGGTGGAAGCCCCCTTATTTGAGCCTTTAAAACAAGTTGAGACAGAGCACTAGAATTCCTCATGTTTCTCCCCACCACCACCCCCTCCTTTGGAACAACGGACTAGGTGACAGAGAAGATCTTTCCCATCTCTAATGACTATGCCTGTGAAACTGTCTCAAATGTAGAGAAGAGCTGCATATTAAAGGCTTTAAGGAGGAATTTCTTTACAAAGAAGATGATGTATAGAGTAAAGAATCACAGTCTATTAGAGTAAACCGCTAATAATAATGTTTAAGGTAAGTATTTTGAGAAAAACTATTAGTATATAGTAAAAAGATGAAATGGCTGGTCACGTTGCAGGACCAGCACTGATAATGGACAGTCCACGTGCCTCTCTAGTGTGCCCAGTCCTCATTATAATAGTGGAACGTGCAACGAGCCACCTGAAGGTGGATATCATTTGTTAAGTTCACTTCACAAATTACCTCATTTAGCAGGAGACGTCACATGGATTAGAGAAGAAATGCAATGGCAATGAAGTGATGCCACTGATAAGGGATATGGTTCTGGTCCACAAATAACGAAGAAGGTAAATGAAATCTCTTCAGACAAAATAATTGATCGTTAATTAGGGTGAGGCACAGATAATATGAAGCCCGCCCTTCATGTGAAAATGTGACTATCAGACAGGTTGTAATCAGAGCCCAGAAACATTTAATTGAAATGGAGCTTAACTGACTGGGAATTACAGTACCAGTGACAATTTGGCTTTTTATAAACTTTGCCGTGTGTCTGTAGTTTGGCGTGAATAAGCCCTGCCCTCCTTAGAAGAGCCTGTGAAATATTTGAATGGTATTTAAAAAAAAAACCCCACTCAGAACACTGCAAAGCATCACTGATTGAAAAAAATGTTTCCATTCAGGTATATTCAGGCGAAGAAAGCATTCAGCTTTTTTAAACTATTATATAAAATTTGTACTAGTTTCTTTAAATACCTACTGTAATTAAAAAAAAAGGATTCATCAAATAAAAAAATTATAATCATAATTAAAAAATCTTTTCCCCATGTTGATTTTCTCTTCAGAAGAGTTCAACATGGGAATTTTGCACCCTAGACAGTTACAGTATTTCTGGAATAAAAAATTGCAATCACACAGAGAAAATACTACAGTATTCACTTAAAAATATCTTTTGTTGTTGTTGTTGTTTCCCCACCCCCCCAAGTAGAGGGATGGTGGGATTGAAAAAATGCCCTGGAACGGGAATATTCTTTTAAAGGAGCAATACTCTTGAAACCAAAAATGGTATTACATATACACCGCCTATGATTTAACTTGAAACAAAGAAACTTCAACACAGAAATAAAGAAATGTAAACCTTCACGCACCAAAAAGAGTATCTGGAAATGTCTCAGATCTCTAGCAGATATCCTTCTAAAGCTTTGCCATCAATGGAGGTGGAAGTGTCTCCTTGCAGTGAGAACTCTTAAGCTAAACGGTGATGACCTTGCTACACTCTCGATTTCCTGTGGTGTTATTTCTTGCCACGTACTTACAGCAGAAGGTGACATAAAACGTTTATCAGCGGTTCCCCGAATGCACCAAGTGAGTTGAACAATTCTCAGCTAAATCACAACAACAACATCAACAAAAATACAAAGCACCAAATCATCTTTAGAAAAGCGTCAGTTACAGGTTATTACTGTTTGAAGATTTTATCCTAATTTTCTTTTTTGTTTTCCTTTTAAAAAAAACAAAAAAACAAAACAAAGAATGCTTTACAATCACTTTAAGGCTCACGTTGAATGAGACATAACAGGCCTTACACAATATTACAAATAATACATGTATGCCTTTTCACAGCCTTAAAATGATACAATAGGTCAAATTATTTTGCCAGTCACCGATCAAGTATTGTGCCTTTAAATTGACTTTCTTTTTGCTACTATGCTGAGTTTTATTATTACTGAAATATTTTATTAGATATATGTAAATCTACTTTAGTATTATATTTTTGGTGTATAATTTAAAGAACGCAGATTTGTTATTTTCCAGAAATCAAGATGGAAGGCCTTTTTCTGGGCTCACTCACATCAGGGCGAATCAGGAGTAAGTCCATTGAAATCAATGGAGTTACACTGGATAAAACTGTGATGAGTGAGATCAGGTATGGTATTATTTTGTGAATTTGGTGCAAACTGAGTACAGCTGACCATCACATATGGACCATTTACACTAAGGAAACAATTTTATCAGGGGATTACATTTATAACATGGTTTGGTCTGCCCTGCATAGGTGGGACCAAGCTACGTTATAAACATGTTGCCAAATTGTGTTACAGCCCTGATCTTCTCTTTCAACCATTTGAGATTCAAACTCTTTTCGGGCTTTTCTGCTTTGCTTTCTTATCTTTAGACGTTTTTCTTGTTCACCTATATCCAATAAGAGCAGCAATACCTTTTGTATGTTTCTTTTTTGTTGTTCTTTTCTCGTTTCGTTTTTTTTTCTTCATCTTTTTTTTTGTGTAAGTTTTGTATTTAGGTTTTTTTATTTTTCCTGGCATAAAATCACCCAAGAGTTTTGCATGAGAAAGGTGACAGTACTTAATGAAACTCAGCACCTAAGGGCATAAGGCAGTTGTAGGTTTGTTTGTTTGTTTGTTTTTATTTTTCAATCAGCACCAATCCCATATATAATGTTCTACACTTGGTGTAAGGTATAAAACTCTGACGTGGAGACGCCTCTTCTCCACCTGTGGATCATAGGTGTGGAAGTTGAAATACTGTTTCTTGTGTGTAAAAAACAAAAGAAAAGTTTTTCTTTTTGTTTTTACTTACAAAACATAGAGATTATCTTTTTTTTTTTTACATACAGCAGCCAGAAAGAAAGCTTATCTGAAGGTGTGTGTTTGTTTCATGATCTGTGTTTACCATAAACAAAAATAAGATCCCCTCTTTTTTTTTTTTTTTTAAAGGAGCTTTAAAGTGAAGACTCATATTGTAGCAACTCATACAAGAGAGGTCCGTCTCTATACCTAATACCTACAGCTGTGGGGGTGACATACTGGAGAATGTTGATAGTTCTTCTTAACCGCCTGTCTACAAAATGGGCATCCCATGCAGGGTATCTCTTTCTTGGGATGTCAATCTTAATGAGAGGGCCTTCTGGGTAGTAGGCTCGCCCAGATGGAGTAGATGGCACCATTGCTCTCACCTGGAAAACTGGCAAGCAAGTGTCAGCTGTGAGTTCCTCCTGTTGCTCCGTGACCGCTCTGGTAGGCGTAGCCTGGGCCCCCCGGTACCCAGGGGTTTCGGGTGCCATGGGCTCAACATCAGGAGGCAAAGGAATGCCCCAGAGCAGCTCGGCGCAACAGGAGCTGGCAAAAATCTTAGCTCTCGGCCCCATGGGATGCAGCACACCATAATAGAAGAGCATCAAAGCTATCCCAGCAACAAAGCTAAGAAAGACACAACACAGTGCTGGCACGGCATATGAGTCAGTAGTTGTAGGATCTCTGTAAAAATACCAAAGGAGCGTCAAGGCAGCATTCTCTGTCAAGACTACAGTGTAATATGCAAACATTCTGTATCGAGTCCGCCCTTCCTTGACATTAAACCAGCAGAAAATGTACACAATCCCTACCACCATGTTGAAGAGGATCTCCTCCCACTTAGACATGCAGAAGTCAGTCCCACCATGGATGATCCAGAAAGCCATGGCACACCAGTGGACCACTACAAAGATCCCAAAGTAGAGCTGGAAGATGGAAGCAAAGAGGGCAAAAGAGATAACTCTGGATGAGATGGTGAAGAGGCGCCAGAAGAGATGTATGAGGGCCCCTCTGTAGCTCATACTCTTCTTGTCATCCCTAGAGTCCCGAAGAAGCTTGTGATAGGAGGCTAGCACCCAAGCCAGGGACATCAGGGACGCCACAGAGGACACACCTGCCAGAAGACACAAATCCACAGAGTCAAACAATAGCATAGATTGAGAATGTCACTCACTCACTACGTTATTGTCACGGGGCAGGTATGGTAGCAAGTAATGTACAACACATTACGAAAATCTCGAGGAGTAGAGAAATGCAGAAGTATCAATATCAGAACCATCAATGAACATTTATTCTTTATTTATCTGACTCCTGCACAGGTGTATTTTATAGTAGTGATAAGCCTGATCCAGAACCCCCCCCAAAACTGAATTACCCCCAGACTTTCAGAGCTAACGAGGAAGGATTGGAATTTGAACGTGTATCTGCATTTCACAAATCGTCTCCAGCCTTATAATGATCTATACCACACTCCCAGATCCAAAACCTTTCGGACATTTGGAATCCAGATCTGGATCCAAATTTTGTAGCATAGACCCATCTCTGCTCCAAATTGTTAAGGTAGCCATCAGAGATGTCTGCTATATTGTAGTGTCATATAGTTACAGCAAAATGTTTAATACAAGGCAGGGCTGCTATGCCTTAAACACGGGGTGAGCAAATTTTGGGACAGAGAGGGTGACCAGTTTTCAAGTAACTGTGGGTATGTCTACACTGGGATCGGGAGGCAGAATTTGCAGCTCGTGCTAGCTTTGATTGAGCTAGTGCGCTAAAAACAGAAGCGTCAGCCATGGGGGTGCAAGCGTCGGTATGGGCTAGCCGCTGCAAGTATGATCCCATCTGAGCCCCTCGGTACATACATGTGCGGCTAGCCCCCTTCCGCTGCTCAAGCCGCCGTGGCAACGGCGGTGTTTTTAGTGCACTGGCTCGAACAGAGCGGGCGTGGGTATGTCTGAGATTAAATTGACACCTTCCAGCTCTGGTGTGCAGCTCCATACCCCGCGTGCATCTGATTTAAAATCCCAAATAAACGTACATAGCCCGCATCATATTAACTTGTGTGACTTCACCAGCAGCGAAAACATGCAGCTGATCAGTGTTGTCCTCAGCCTGTGACCGCCCCCCCGGAGCTAGTGAACACCAGGATCACTGCGGGTTACCGAGCCACAGTCGGGGCCTGTTCTCTCAAGGTGCGCGTGCTCCTAACGCTGAGTGAAGCCAGCGGGAGTTGAGAGCGTGCTGCACCTCACTGCGTGCTGCTGAGTGCTTGCTGGGAGGCGCGGGCGGCCCTCCACACCCAGTGGCTTTACTGAGGGTGGAAGGTTGTCAGAGCGTTGCAAGATGCACCTGGTTTGTGGGAAGACGAGCCCTGAATAGGGCTTGTGAGAGATCTGTCATCACCACCCGCCTCTTGCTGCCACCACCAACCTCTGTCCCGAATCAGCCCTTGGGAGCATGTTCTGCATACCACAACTCAGGCCCTAGTGCTCTAGCACCCGGTGGTTCTCAAATAGCACCTACTTCCTTTAACACCTTGCTTCTCCCAGATCCCCTCTGGCCACTCCTCACTCACCACCCTTCCAGCTGCCACAGAACATCCCCTTTTCTGTGCCCCTTCTGAGCCGATATGCTCCTAGTGGATTCAGCACACTGCCTTCCGCTGACCTAGGCCGGCTCAGCAGTTTCCTCACAGATTTAAGCTCCTGCCCAACCCCTGTGTCTTCAATAACGGGGTATAGAAAAATTCCCCAAGCCCAGGTTTATGGATCTCCAAAAAGAAGAGGGAAGACACAAGATGTTCCTCATGGGCCTAATCCTGTACCATTAAAGTCAATATTTATTTTGTTAATTTATTTGGATTGATAAAATAACGCCCACCCAATGCTCTGGATGCCCTAGATGTATTTTATTAACACAATATTAAACAGACCCACCAGTTACCCCAGGACCAAACTGAATAACCCAGTGACAACATACAGAAAACAAAGATTAATCGATCCCATCCACCCACAAAATCGCCACCAAAGTCCCATGCCACCACTGTCCAGTCCTACCCCGTCATCATCCCTTTATGGGTAAGGGTAAAAGGTGGACCAAGCAATGTGTTGTGAAGGCTAGAAGACTCAGACCGCTAGGAGCTGAGGAGTTTAGTCATTGATTTCAGTGGGGGCAGGAGCAGGGTCTATATTTCCCAAAATAAAACACAAGCTGAATTAAACAAAAAACACAAACCAAAACTTTCAGGATTTCTTTTTAGATTCCCCCAACCTCCTCCCTAGGGCGACCAGACAGCAAGTGTGAAAAATCGGGATGGGGGTGGGGGGTAATAGGAGCCTATATAAGAAAAAGACCCAAAAATCAGGACTGTCCCTATAAAATTGGGACATCTGGACACCCTACTCTTCCCCCCCCCACCCAACGCCAACAGGAGACAAAAAAGGCACCATCCATTCCCTCCTCCCCCTTAAATAAAACCAGGTGAAATTATGCAATAACTACTCCAGGATCAATTCTAATATTTGTAAAGCTTAAGTTCCCTGGTGTTTTTTCATGGTCTACGTGAAAGTTGATTATTTGATATAGATCTTGCCAAGGACGAAGTTACATGAAGAAAAGCACATTTTGGCGGAGAACAAACTGAGGCGATGCCAGCAAAAGTCTGTATAAACCACATTGCGATGCCAGGGTCAAATGCTAAACGGCACTCCATGTACGCGAATGAAAAACACTAGATAACATCAGGACTGTGTTAACACAATATAATCACAGGAGCTGTATATGGAAATCGTATCATAATTAAAAGATGGTGGCAAAACATTGTGCAGAGCAGAACAGGAGGAGGGTCAAATAACTTACTAATGAGAGGAAACGACAAACAAAGGCAATTAAACGTGGAATCAGAGACATTATAGAGCCAGCTGAACAACTGGGAAATGCAGCAGCCCTCATGTTTGCAGACTCCATCTCCCTGCTGGATTTGGCTGTGTCTGTGCCCAGTGGCAGGAAACAGGAAACACTCCTACCAAAACTCACTCTCTGCAACGCGTCTCTACTCCCCTTCAGTGGCTGTATCGCTCCCTGGGGCTGGACTGGGACGTTATGGAGCAAATCTGCATTATCCCTTTCCCCACTCCCGTTAGAGTGGGCAGGTGTCTGGTTTTCAACTGCAAAGTCCGGTCAAAATGGGGACCTGACAGTGTCCAGTCAGATCTACTGACCGGACACCCAAAGTCTGGTTACTGCAGGCGGGGAGGCGCTGAGTCATCACCCGCACCCCCTACTCAGCCAGGGCCACCTCCTACCTGCATCGGGCGGCTCCCTGGCTCCGCAGGCGAGTCCCTCCCAACCCACGCAGGGATGGGAAGAGAGGGGAAAAGCAGTGAGCGACGGAGGGAGGGGGAAAGAGGAGCGAATGGGGGGTGGGGACTCAGGGGGAAGGGGCAGGGCAGGAGCGGGACCTCGGGGGGGGGAAGAGATGGGGCAGAGGTGAGGCCTAGGGGAAGGGGCGGGGCAGGGGAGGTTCAGGCACCCCGCTGGAGTGTCCGTTTTTTAAATATTACAAAGTTGGCAACCCTATCTCTCCCTCCCACACGCCCTATCCCCAGACTTCTTCCATGTCTGCTTGTTCCATGTCTCTCACTGGGGCTGGAGGATTGGGTCTCCACACACACACACACCCACCCCATACCCCTGGCCGCTTTTCTCACTGGGGCCAGGAGGAGTGGGTGTGGGGGGGAACGGGATTCAATGAATCTCCACTCCACCCCTGTCCCAGTGTGGCCTCTTGCACTGCTGTGGCTAGGGTCAGAATTCTCCTCCTCTTGAGGGCTGCCTGGCCCCTTCCCTTTGGGGCTCTGTTGGCCCAGTACCTTAACCTTTAGTGGGGGAAGTTCTTCTGCCCGGTCCCGAATGTGGAGACCCACAGGGGGAGAGGCTCATGCAGAGAGTGAGCAGGCCCAGAAAGGACTAGGCCTCCCACCCTCGCTGAAGCACTACACGCTGCCAGCCACAGTGAGAGCTCTTGGAATCACGCAAATGGGTGCAAATCTCAGCGGTCTTTAAAAAGAAAACGGGAAAGGTGAAATCCTGGCTCCACCGAAGTCATTGAGAGTTAAGCCATTGACTTCAGTTCAGCCAGGATTTCACTGCAAATGTCCAGTTGCAGAGAAAAGCTTGAAAATGTGACTCAAGTGCTCTGAAAAGCTTAAAAAATATATATCTGCCAATAAATAAAAAGACCCCAAAATAATAATAATACCTGCTTCTTATATAGCACATTTCAATCAGTAGATCTCAAACTGCTTTACAAAGGCAGTGTCATTACACCGATGGGGAAACTGAGGCACACAGCAACTTGCCCAACATCACCCAGTGGGCTACTGGCAGAGCAAGGACTAGAACTCACGTCTCCTGAATCTCAGTCCAGTGCACTAACCTCCAGGCCATTCATGATTTGTAAACCTACCTCATGATTTTTGTAGTGCTGACTCAAGATTTGTGAATGCTTGGGCCTGACAATACTGTACCATGCAATTCTTTGTGCTGTGCTGACCTTGCTCATTACAGTATTTGGTATCTGCCGTTCATTATTCTCCTATTTAAACATGTCATGTCAGAAACAATGTCATGTGAATTAAGGGATTGCTTACTTTGGCCTTGTCAACACTAGAAAGTCATACTGCTTCACCTATATCTGTATAAAGTGGTACAACAACCCCCCGCCCCCGCCTCCCATCCCCACGGTGGAGGTAGTTATAATGGAATAAAAGTGTGTATGCCAGTTTCATTTATTCCCCATACAGGAAGGGAAATAAACTATACCAATATAAAGCACCTGCCAGTATAATTGCGCCCACATTGGGGGTTGTACGGGTATAACTATTTTGGTAAAAAAATTCACTCCTAACCAAAATAGTTATACCTGTAAATCTTTGTCTATAAGCTACTCGGGTTGAGTGTCCGGTTGCCTGAGTCACATGGTATTATTTCTGCAGCCTGATTGGAGGAGTAAATTTTTCAAATAGAATAACAAATAGCGAATCAGACATTTTCAGCACAACTGTTTGGATAAATAATCGTTTGTGTTAAAATCTGTGAAAACGACGGGATTCCTATCCACGTTCACATAGTCCCAGCATTCTCATGAGCTATGCATAATATGACTCTGGGGAATCAATGAAACAGAGTCCGGTGATTGAAAACATTCATTGCCTATGGCATCATTTCTAGTCCTCTCGGAGATTTACTCCCGTTCGAGTTCTGCCTGAGTAAGGACTCCAGGATGGGCCCCGTGTGAATAAGATGTTTAGCACCATTCAGCTCACTCTTGTGCAATTTCTTAAATGGGAAACGGAGTGTTATCTTAGATGTGTGGCTCTTTTTGAAAACCAGTTTTAAGCAGCCTTTTAAACGGGTTCCCATTTTGCAGTGACGTTATACGTGACGCTGGCTCCTTGTCTAATAAGTTGGGGGTTCAGACTCCATCACAAGGCTTGGGTTCAGACCATTGCTCCCGCTGCAGATGAATCCCAGTGGGGTGCTCTGTTGGTAAGAGGGACTCAGGAGGAGCTAAAGGCAGCAGGTGCTTTGGGATCTGGGCTTCACAGGCAGAGACGGCGGAATGCACCCAGTGAGAAATGTTGAGGAGTGCTGGCTGTGGGGGGATGAGGTAGAAGGAGAGGTTTGTGTCGGGAAGCCTGATGTTTTGTTTTATTATCCTGGGGAGCCCCCAGTTTTAATGGACACAAGCCCCATTTCTCTGAATCAATGCCCAGAGTCTCTTGTCTGTGTGTCTCTATTGAGTATATGCCAGCCTCTTAGTGAAGGGCTGGGAAGAAGAAACACCTCCCAATAAACATGCTATTCCTTAGTTGTCCACTATTGGGTTTCTTGCCCCCTTCTACTGGACACTCATGGAGAAAGGACACCAGCCTACTTGGACCACAGTGATAGCAATTCCTATAGCCCTTATAAAATGGAAGCTGAAGATTCAATACCACTTTCTGAGTGTTACGTGAGATCATACATTGATTTCTGCAATGTTACCTACACTGTTATCCCAGAATCCTCTCCTCAGTCACTTCACTCAGTCTCAAACCATGTGGCACATCTAAGTCTTCCTTTGCATGGCTTTTTGCATCCCTTCTCAGACTTTCTTTATCTGACTAGTCATGTCTTCCTTCTATTTTCTTTCCCTCACTGACTTTCTATTTTTCCTGACCATTTATAACTGGTCCTTCCTACATTTCTTCTCTTGTCGCTCCCAGATCCTGCTTCCACTTAGCTGTCACAGCTATCTAGAGAGAAAAGCCAGGATTACTTGCTGGTTACTGCTGACAAACACTGATTATTTTACATAGTAATATGTGTTTGTAGTGAATATAAATCAGAAGTTAGGAATTGTAGAAAACTGATAAGGGAAGCCAAGGAAAAACCTAGTGCCAGCAGAGTTAAAGGCAATAAGGAGTCCTTTAAATATATTAGGAACAGAAAGAATTCTGACATTGGTACTGGCCCATTACTAGATAGAAATGGGAGAATTATTTTTCATAATGCAGAATGGCAGAAGTGTTGAATAAATATTTCTGTTCTGTATTTGGGGGGAAAAAACAGAAGAAGTCGTCTCATCACATGGTGATAACACTTTCCATTCCACTAATAACTCCGGAGGATGTTAAACAGAAGCTACTAGACTTATCCATTGTTAAATCAGCAAGTCCAGATAGCTTGCATCCAAAAGCTTTAAAAGAGCTGCCGGAGGAGCTTGCTGGATGGTTAGTGTTGATTTTCAATAAGTCTTGGAGCACTGGGGAAGTAGCAGAAGACTGGAAGAAAGCTAATGTGCCAACTTTTAAAAAGGGTAAAAGGGATGACCCTGGTAATTATAGGTTCTGCCAGCCTGACAACGATCCCGGGCAAGATAACAGAGTGGCTGATATGGGACTTGATTAAAAAAGAATTACAAGAGGGTAATGTAATTAATGCACATCAACATGTGTTTATGGAAACTAGATTCTGTCAAACTCACTTGATAGCTTTTTTTGATGAAATTATAAGTTTGGTTGATAAAGGTAACGGGGCTGACATAATATACTTAGATTTCTGTAAGGAGGTTGACTTGGTATCACATGACATTTTGATTAAAAAACTAGAACGATATAAAATTAACATGGCACACATTAAATGGTCGAAAAACTGGCTAGTTGATAGGTCTCAAAATGTAATTGTAAACAGGGAATAATCACTGAGAGGATATGTATCCAGTCTTCTCAGTGGTGGCAGATGACAGAACAAGGAGTAATGGTCTCAAGTTGCAGTGGAGGAGGTCTAGATTGGATATTAGGAAAAACTATTTCACTAGGAGGGTGGTGAAGCACTGGAATGGGTTACCTAGGGAGGTGGTGGAATCTCCATCCTTAGAGGTTTTTAAGGCCCAGCTTGACAAAGCCCTGGCTGGGATGATTTAGTTGGGGATTGGTCCTGCTTTGAGCAGGAGGTTGGACTAGATGACCTCCTGAGGTCTCTTCCAACTCTAATCTTCTATGATTCTATGATCCTGCAGGGATCAGTTATTTGCCCTATGCTATTTAACATTGTTATCAATGACCTGGAAAAAAACAAAGCCATCATTGCTAAAGTTTGCAGATGATACAAAAACTGGGGGGGGGGGGGGGGGGGGGGGGGAAAAAAAAGAAGGGGGGGTGGTGGAGGGGAGAAGAGGGAGGGGGAGGGGGGGGGGGGGGTGGGGGGGGGGGGGGGTGGGGGGGGGGGGGAGTGGCAAATAATGAAGAGGAGAGAACACTGATTTAGAACTATCTAGATTGCTTGGTAAACTGAGCGCAAATAAACTATATGCATTTTAATATGGCCAAATGTAAATGTATAGATCTATGAACAAAGAATGTAGGCCAAACTTACAGGATGTGGGACTCTCTCCTGGGAAGCAGCGACACTGAAAAAGATTTGTGGGCCATGGTGGATAATCAGCTCAAAATGAGCTCCCAGTGTGATGCTCTGGCCAAAGAGCTAATGCGATCCTGGGATGCATAAACAAAGGAATCTCGAATAGGAGTAGAGAGGTTATTTTATCTCTATATTTGGCACTGGTGCAAACACTGCTGGAATACTGTGTCCATTCTGGTGCCCACAATTCAAGAAGGATGTTGATAAATTGGAAAAGGTTCAGAGAAGAGCCATGCAAATGATTAAAGGATTAGAAAACGTGTCATATAGTCAAACTCACAGAGCTCAATATGTTTAGTAATGAGAAGGTTAAGGGGTGACTTGATCACAGGCTATAAGTATTTACACAGGGAACAAATATTTAATAATCGGCTCCTCAATCTAGCAGAGAAAGGTATAACACAGTCCAATTCTTGGAAGTTGAAGCTAGACAAATTCAGACTGGAAATAAGGTGCAAATTTTTAAAACTGAGGCTAATTAGCCATTGGAACAATTTCCCAAGGGTTGTGGTGGATTCTTCATCACATGCAATTTTTAAACCAAGGTTAGATGACTTTCTAAAAGATATGTTCTAGGAATTATTCTGGGGGAGTTCTATGGCCTGTGCTATACAGGAGGTCAGACTAGACAATCACAATGCATGGTGGCCCTGGAACTTCATACAGTATTACTAGTTTTTAAATCTTCTTCTAAGGGTTAGTCAAGCCAACTTTCTTGGGTGAGATTCTCAAAAGCTCTCAGTGTTGACCTATCTCTGGTCCCTTTGAAGTCAATGACTTCAGCCAATGACTTCAAGCCATTGACTTAAATTACTTCAAGCCATTGACTTCAATGACTGCAATGACTTCAATGACTTCACTGACGTTGAAGTCAATGGCTTCAGTGGGAGCAGTTAGTTCAAGAGTGAGCACTTCTGAAACCACCACCTCTAATGTCTCACAGGTCAATCTGGTGAGTTGATGAGTACCCCTGTGGGACACCGAGCATCTTCAACTGCTGCTCAGCATCTCACGAGCCGCACTGAGTAACTTACCAGAGGGTTCCAGCATCTCTCAGCATTATGCTCCTATCCGTATATATCTAGTTACTTATACTGCTCCATTCACCGTCGTATCTGACCACCTCCCTTGTGAGGTATCCCCTTTTCACAGACGGGGGCATGAAGAGATGAAGGGATTTGCCCAAGTCACTCAAAGTCTGTGGCTAATCAGGGAATAGCTGTCCCTCTAGACAGATCATACACCTACATTACACCTACCCTCTTGGATCAGTGCATGCCGACTTTTTAACCGTAATTCTGGATTTTTAGAGCCGATAGATTTAACAGCCTGAAATGGAAGCTCTCACAGGCAAATACAAGCATCACAGGTATTAATAAGCAACAATAATGAGGTAAACAATCAAGAAAAGAAAATACAGTCTACCAGGAAAAACTTCCAGGGAGATCTGTCAGACCGTGGAATGGACTCCCCTAGCAAAGGGGTAGAAGCCCCATTGCTTGGCATATTCAAAACCTGATTGGACAAAAACACCATAACATGTACTATAGGGAACGGCCCAGTACCGGGTAAGGAAGGAACAGTGAGTGAAATTCACCTCAGTGCAGCAGAGTAGCACAAGGCCAAGGCACCACTTAAGTCCCATTTTAGCCCCCAGAGGCCCTTTGCACTAGGGTGAATTTCACTCTGAATGACCTCATTGGTTTTCATTCTCCAATTTCAATGAATGACCAAGGTTGGGAGGAGACATAATAGGAATCTAACTAAGCCCCATGGACTGGTGGAATTTGCTCCTGAAAAATCAACATTTGCAGGTTTATTTTTCTTAAACAAAAAAGAGAAAGGCCAAATCACAATGCAAAACAAAACCAACATGTCTGAAAAGCGTTTCGCCTACATCTGGTCTGCATGGCATGCATTAAGCAATTACATTTAACTTTACCACTGCTCCAACACAAGTGAGTTATCAAATTACTGATTAAAAGCTAACAATATTTGTAGTTGGTCCCAGTGCTCTGCGTTGGTCTGTTGAAGATATGTAGGAAAGGTTCTTTGAAAAGGATACGTACATAGTTTCATAAATAATCTAACAACTTGGTTATTTTCTGTAAATAATTTTAATGTACTTACCGTATCATATTCCCTAAATACTTACTGTGGTGTCTGTCCCTTTAAAACTGAAAAAGATGCCTATCAAGTTGATGCTCTATTTCCTTTTTTCACATTAATTCTCTTGAAGACTGTTCTAAAAAAATGGGAAGATACAAAACATTCTCTCAGGTGAACTGGACACCACAGTAAGTATTCAGAATGCGACATGACCCTCTCCATCAAGTACCGCATGATGGAATTGCCTGCTTTACTATAAAGTGCTATTTTTTGGTTACAAGACATCAACTCTCCAGAAGTTCAGCCTTCTTTGCCATGAACCTGTCCTCATTTTTTCCCCAGGTGACATATTCATCCACGGAAGTCCTAAAGCTTATTTGAAATCTGTATCAGCACCAGATTTTCTTTTTATCCATAGAGAGAGAAAATAAAAAATAAAAAATATTTGGGGCCTGATTCTGATCTCATAATATCTCGACATGAGGGTGACTCTACTGATTTCGGTGCAGTTATTCCCCATTTGCACCAGCATAAGGGCAATCAGAACCAGGCCTGGTGTCTGTTTTTCATTTGACCGGGAAAGATCTTTTTATTTACACATTTTCCTTTTCTCTGTTAGGAAGACTGCTTTCCTCCTCTGTCTCTGAGTTCTATTCACTTCTGACATGAAAGAGTACAATTCATAAACAATAAAGAAGTAATTGGACAAAGTATTGTGCGGTGGTGCCAACCCTTTCATCGGGATCTCAAAACGGGTTACTGACAATAATTAATGCGGCATCACAACACCCTTCTGCAGTAAGTAAGTAGCATTATAGCGGTGAGACCGATGTCTCCGAGGGTCAGTCCTGCAAGGTGCTGACTACATCAGTATGTTGAGTGACCTCACCTCCCATATGAACTCAACACCTTAGCGGAATGCTCATCTCCTTGCGAGATTACGCCCTAAGTGACTGACTCATGACCACATTGTGAGTCAGTGCAAGGAGTCCTGGGCTTCTACTCCTGTGTTCCAACCACTCTTATATTAAGTGTTACATATTTGAAAGCACTTAGTATTGACCTAACTCTATTCTCACTGCAGTCAATGGGGGGGTTTATGCTGCTAGGACACTGAACTATAGAACGGTACAGCCACATCTTAGGAGTAGAAAGGAGCCCAAATTGGAACCTGAAATCCATCCTCCTCCCTGAACCTGCTCATAAATCTAGTTTGGATTCAGAGTTGGATCCAAAACCCCAAAGAGTCCTATTTTCCTCATCTGATTCAGATTTGGCCCCAAATGGCAGAAATGTCATGAGAACAGCAGATCTGGCGGGATTTCCACTATTCAGGACAGGAAATATCAGCTGATCTCAGGAGATTTCTGCCATTTGGGGAACACTCGCTCATCAGAACTAGCCACCCGTGTGTGGCATTTGTCAAGTCTGATCCTAACATTAGTCTAGACCTGAATCTAAACATGGCCTCCTCACCAAGACTACTAAAGAATAAGAGATTCCTGGCTGTGACCTCCATACGCCTCTCTCTCCTTTATGTAATACAGACACTTGTAGGTCTACACTCTGGGGTTCAAACTTGTGAGTAAAAGTTGCAGCACAGTAAGAACAATCCCAAGACTGCAAAAGGTGGGACATGTGTGTGAAGTGTCAGTTCTGAGCCTATTGCTAGGGTTGGTTCTCTAGACAGAGACGGCTGGAATTGGCAGCATCAAAAGAGATGTTAGGTACAGCCACTGAAGTCCTGGCTCCACTGAAGTCAATGGCAAAACTCCCATTGACTTCAATAGGGCCAGGACTTTAGCCAGCAGATGTAGACAACCAGCTAAGGGTTCACCACTGAGAAGGTGCTGAGACCACCATGCACATTCCTACCGGCAAGCCGAGGCCAAAAGGAGGTCCTACACCTGAGAGTGAGATGTAGGGCACATTCGAGAGCAACTAGGAAGCCAAATCCCGTCTTTGTGTCAGGCACCAATACATTAAGGGTCAGTCCATAACACCAAAAATATCAGCACCACACAGGCAGGGTTGATGTAAATAGGGATGGGCTAGCACTGCAGAATTCAGGTCTGGTTCTGAACTTTTCCAAAATTGGATAGGACTTGGGGCAGGAACCCCATCACCTCTACACCATCAGGCCAAGGACATCACGTTCTTTGACCTGAATTCCCAGTGTCACCTCCCAATTTGTCCCAGGAACTAGCAGCAGAGGGAAGTGGGTCGTGTTGGAACACCAAAGTATGTGTGTCTGTGTATGGGAACCCGGCAGGCGTGTAGATGGAATGACTCTCGCACGACTCTAAAGTTCTAGCATAACCCTTACCTCCCAGCAGCCAGAAATCCTCTCTCCTCTCTGGCACTATGGCCAACAATCTGCCCCTGACAAGTTAACCAGTTTCTATGTAACATGCACCAGGGAATCAGCTAGTTTCCTAAGGATTAAAGTTATTAGCACCATGCCAACTTTCGGGGTGTGATACCAGCAAAAGAGATAAAAACCTGTCTGCTAATTACAGAACCGAGATCTGCAATAGCTGCAAGGAACAACTTGTTATACAGGACTTTTCAGAAATTGCCGTGTGATTTAAATGCGAGATGGGCCGAAGAGGTGGAGTTCAGATCACTCATCCAGATCAGGTTTAGGCTAGGATTTGGATTCGGGATTGAAGCAGACTAGGGTTTAGCTGTGGCTTCGGCTCAGGGCCGGCTCCAGCTTTTTTGCCGACCCAAGCGGCGAAGCAGAGGGAAAAAAAAAAAAAAAAAGATATTGCCGCCGAAGACCCGGACGTGCCGCCCCTTTCCATTGGCCGCCCCAAGCACCTGCTTCCTTTGCTGGTGCCTGGAGCCGGCCCTGCTTCGAGATTCCTGAGCTCCTTTGAACTTGACATATAGCACCACGATCGGTTCCTTCGAAAGGCACCGATAGATTAGATAGAACACTGCAGGTAGCTAAGTAGATTAGATCTGGAAATGTTTCTGGGTTTGGATCCAAACTAGAACCAAAAGAGGAGTTCAGAGACAGGGATTTGAATCCAAACACCTGACTCCCACTCGGAGATCAGAAAAGGCTCAGTTCCACTTTTGGTCCAGCTCTACTTTAAATGGATCGTTAATACAAGACAAATGATATGCAACTGTGCTATGAATCTCCATCCAACTCCCTGAAAGCATCAGAGAGGAAGTAGAAAATACTTCTTCAAGCCCCATTGTCTTTGTGAGCAGGGTGTCGAGCACTGAGGGACTCCCCCGTTCCCATTCCTTTTCCACTCCCATGTGAGGGGCAGCTGAAAAGACCTTTTCTAAGGAACCAGTCAAGGCTGCTCTGATCATCAGCCATGGAACGGAGGTATTATTCACAGACAACACAAGGACATTCCCACCCTGAACCCATAGGTTTAGCATGTTGCTTCATACTGCCCCCAGCCTCTCTCAGCTTGGGGAAGTCTGGATTTGCACTCCGGTCACCAGCATAGCAGCACATTCACATATTAAGTTAATCTTTTCTCCCTCACATGAACTGTGAGCGCTCACACTAAGGATGGAATTGGGCCCCTGGGATTCAGCTTTCAGCAGCATTCATTTACATTGTACCCTGTACAAAATGAACGCATGGGGACCCAGAGGGTGGCATGGTTGAACTGACAGCAGAATGACCTTGCAGCCTATGGGCCGGATCCTCAGTTGGTGTAGGTCGGAGTAGCTCCATTGACTTAAGCGGAACGACACCAATGTACATCAGTTGAGGATCTGGCCTTCAATCTTTAACTGAGACGGAAACCACTTGACAGAAGCAAACATGGCAGCATTCTTTCCCCCGGTTTGAAACCTGCTGAGCTGGAGATGCATAACAGAGGATTGGAGCACTGACGAACCCCATGTCAGGAAAGTGGGAGGTTAGGCAAACATTTCAGTGCCAGTGACCGATTGCTGAATGGTCATGGGTAGGAGGAACTGATTCCTGTACCATGTGCTCTTTCCATGGTTTCCTGATACTACCAGCCACCATTTTGCTTTCTTTATGGGACAAACAAACAAAACAACCTGTGTCCCAGTTAGAGTTGTGTGCACAGGAAATAACACACCAGATTAGACCTGTGCAGTCCACATAGCCCAGTACCTGCGCATGTGACAGTGGCCTGACCAGAGGTTTCAGAGCAAGCCCCCAGTGGATAATTATGGAATAACCTGCCCTTACAGAGAGTTCCTTTCTAACCCCTGTCAGTGAGTGGCTGGTTTACGTCCTAAACTAGGAAAGTTAATGTCCTTCCTAAAACACTTTTTTAGCAGTCCAATGCACTTTGGATGTTCTCATTGCCCACACAAATGTCAATCCTTTTTTAAAAAAAAACCGAGGAGTCCTTGTGGCACCTTAGAGACTAACAAATTTATTTGAGCATAAGCTTTCGTGGGCTAAAGCCCACTTCATCAGATGCATGCAGTGGAAAATACAGTAGGAAGACAGAGAACTTGAAAAAATGGGGGTTGCCATGCCATGAAAAGCCTATGCTCAAATAAATTTGTTAGTCTCTAAGGTGCCACAAGTACTCCTCGTTCTTTTTGCTGATCCAGACTAACACGGCTGCCACTCTGAATCCTTTTTTAGAATCCAAGCAAGCTCTTGGACTTCAGGCAATGAGTTCCACAGGTTAAATATGTATAGTGTAAAAAAGAATTTCCTCTGATCACTTTTCATCATGTTGCCTTTCAGTTTCATTGAACGTAGAGCCCTGCGTGGGACTTTTTAAAATCCCACTCCTTCTCTTATGGCAGCGGGTCCTGCGGGACCCACAGGATCCCAGCCTTGCTCTACCCCAGTCCTGCACAGGGTTATAACTGAAGGCACCATTTATGTACTGTGAGAGAAGGTGACTAGCTGCTCCTGATTTTCCTGCTCTATAGCCTTTGTTTATTATTTTATATCAGGGGTCGGCAACCTTTCAGAAGTGGGGTGCCGAGTCTTCATTTATTCACTCTAATTTAAGGTTTCGCGTGCCAGTAATATATTTTAACGTTTTTAGAAGGGCTCTTTCTATAAGTCTATAATATATAACTAAACTATTGTTGTATGTAAAGTAAATAAGGTTTTTAAAATGTTTAAGAAGCTTCATTTAAAATGAAATTAAAATGCAGAGCCCCCTGGACCGGTGGCCAGGACCCGGGCAGTGTGAGTGCCACTGAAAATCAGCTCGCGTGCTGCCTTCGGCACCCGTGCCATAGGTTGCCTACCCCTGTTTTATATGTTTCTAACATCTCCCCTAACTGTCTCCTCTGTAAACAGATTGCCAGATTGGATCAGACCTGAGGTCCATCTAGCCTAGTATTGTGTCTGTGACAGCGGCCAGCACCAAATGCTTCAGAGAAACATGTAAGAACCCTGCAGCTGTCAGATGTGGGGCATGCCCAAAGTCACCCAGCAAGTCTTCAGCAGAGCTAGAAAGAGAACCACAAGCCCAACTAACATACGTAGAGGAGGGGGGCAGTGGTGAGAGGAGGGTGGTTGGGAAAGGAAGTTACTGTACACTTGAGATCTGTTATAGCATCTTGGCCCGGATAGAGCTTGGTATTGTCTAACTATCTACAAAAGCAACTTAGAAGCACTTATCTGCACTGCATAGAGTGACAGGAGCTCCGCAAACATGTGTATGCAGCCTGTTATACTCTGAATAATGGGGCAGCATTTACACTTCAAACAAGTTATTTATTAGAAATACTAGTGTGGATTATTTCTATAAGTAATTGTAATCACCCCCTCCCCCACACACCAAGGTTCGAAGCTGCAACCTTCAGCAAAGCTCTGTGCTACCTGAGCTAAAGGAGTAACTCCATTAGTTGGTAACAGTAGGAGGCCATTATCCTCTAGCGGGCTAACCAGTAGAGGGGAAAAGCAACACACACTCGGTGAATGCATTATACAGACATGTAAGTAAATCAACCTCCGCCTGCTGCTAAACACCGCAACCTCACATAACTGCTTTTTGTTTTTGTTTTTTAAAGGGAATGCCAAGGTTTCCCACAACACATCAACACGTAGGCTTGGCCTACCCTACACAGTTAGGTCAACATAAGGCAGCTTACGTCGACCTAATATGTCAGCGTACACACGACAGCCTTGTCCCGCCGATGTACGTGCCCCCCTACACCGCCGTAACAACTCCACTTCCACGAGAGGCGTAGGGCTTATGTCAGTGTATTCGGGGTGTCAGCGTAACACGGTTACTTACATTGGCTGGAGCCGTGAAACTGACAAGAAAGCGGGACAGCTAGAGCCCGGCTTCTCCTAGCTCCCCACTCCGACCCGGGCTGCTGCCTGGAGGCTCCCTACATCCTGGAGAGCAGCTGGGCTCCCAAAGAGGAGCTGCGGGGAGCGGAGAGTCCTGGCTCTCGGCCCCCCACACTGCCCCTCTTCAATCAGTGGAAGCTCCTGGTGAGGACACGCACCGCCAACAGAAGGAGGGTAGTGTGGACAGTAACTACTGCAGTGGCTGTAAGTTGACCTATGTTAGGGCTGTAGTGTAGACATGCCGAATGCAGACCCAGAGGATGCCTCTGTTCGGAGGTTGGCCAGAGGTACAGAAAGGGTTAATGCCTATTACAGAAACTGCTTCAGTCACATGGTCCTGGAAATGCTTTTAGCTCACTTAAAAGAAATCTAAGAAACAAACGACGTGATTCACACTCATTGGGTGCTTCCCTCAGTATGTTTAGAGGACACACGTCAGCAACGCTCACCTTCGTCACCTTACCCTTTATCAATCTTTTTTATTTTGTGAGCTGGTGCAATGTCTCAGTGTAATTGCAGGTAAGGGGAGTTGTTTCCTGCAAAGAAGAAGGAAGGAGTATCTCAACACCTGTGCAACGGTACATACAGCTGGAATCATTCAATAAGCCTGGCAAAGTACTGCTGTGAGGACTGTGACACAGTGACTAAGCCTTACTTTGTGCAGCAGGTGTGTTGTCTTGCAATCTAATAGCAGCAGGCACTATAGAAATCAAGTCCAAAAGATACATTCTGAACCTCTTTTTTTTCAGTGCCCGACACACACTGCAGTGATTTAAGTGACTTAGCTCAGACCACAATTCAACTCCACTAGATCATCTAGAGTAAAGTCATACTTGATTTTTCTCCCAGCACTTTTGCCTTCCCAGAAATTCACATGTGTACAGGACAGAGTTTGAGACTGGATCTTCAATAGGTTAACAAACGTCACCTTCCCGAGTGGCAGGCAGGCTTGTCCTACAGAGATCAAAACATGCATTAGTTTCCCTATTGCAAATATCCATTGCACCTTCGAGTGGCTCGTCAGCTGGCTTCTGCAATAGGGAAATGGTCGTGTCCCATCAGCGAGTGCCCATGTGAAAACATGAACGTAGAGAGAGGGCCCTGAGAATGAAATCATCAGCTGCCATTTGGGACAAAAGTCATCTCGGCAACAGACATCACTAGCTCAGTACAGTTGCGGCACTTTAGAGATCAGGATCCTCCCCCAAACTTTCCAACTGCACAAACCACCGAGCAGGTCTCCGAAATTGCTTGTTGAATATTGTCAATTTTAGTTGGATCGTTTTCAAGCCAAATTGTTGCAACTTGAATTCTTTGCTGATTGGCTGGCAGCAGTCACAGAAATATACGATGCGCTCTCGTTTTGCACATCTCCTTAGTAAAGATGGGTTCTCTGCTTATCCAGAGTAACAGGCTTTACTGGTTGACTGACCTGAATACCAGACCCGCTTTCTAGAGCAAGTGGTGGATTCAAATAGGTTAATGTTCATATACTTTACCAACCAACGAGAGGCAGCAGGCACAGTAGACTGTAGATTGGAAGAGTAGCCAGGCACTTCTGAGTTCTAATCGTGAATCTGCCATAGTGGGACTTTGGGCAAATCACTCCATTTCCTTATGCCTCAATTCCCTATTTGTACGTTGCTCACAGTGAGCATCACCTAGTTAATGTTTGCACAGTGCTTTGAAGATGTAAAGTGCTAATAATGGTTGGCATCAAGAGCCATAGTTTACAAACTCCGCTACAGATTTCACTCACTTCATCGCACGTTGCGGTTGTTTTTCCTGTAAAGGATGTGTCACTTTAATCTGTGGTCACATGGGATAGTCTTGATATCAAGAGGTGAGACCTCAGCAAAAGGGTCCTCACTGGAGCTGAAAGAAAAGCGAATTTGTGGTGGAGAAAACTGCTGGATGGATAGCCCTGAGGACTGAAGTGACAGCCCTGGGGACTGATCCAAAGCCCATTGAAATCAAAGGAAAGACTCCCACTGACTTAACTGGTTTCAGAGTAGCAGCCGTGTTAGTCTGTATCAGCAAAAAGAACAGGAGTACTTGTGGCACCTTAGAGACTAACGATTTTATTTGAGCATAAGCTTTCGTGGGCGACAGCCCACTTCTTCGGATGCATAGAATGGAACATACAGTAACTGAACATTCCACTGACTTAATTGGCCTTTTATCCACAGAATCGGAGCAGCACAGCAATGTAAGCTTCCCCCACGCTGCTTGCAGCCAATGTGCCTCAGGCCTGACGTGAGTGAGCAGAGCATTCTTCATGCCCATTGCCAGCGGCGCTGATGGCTTTTTGACGTGGACACCTGACTGCTGGGGACAAACAACTCATTCCAAACAAGCCACCAAATAGCTCTCAGTCATTATTGCCTGGGTAACTGGGCAGGGGACCAGGAAACAAACTCGCATCTAGCAAAGCGCGAATGCCCACGTGTAGCTTGTAGCTCACCAGTGGCCTCGCAAACTGGCTATTCGTGTGCTGAAAGTTATGCACATGCTTAAGTGCTTTGCTGGGTTGGGTCCTTAGCTCGTTATGGAAAATTTGCGTTGAATCAGAGCAAATCTTCAGCACTGATTTTTATCAAAACAAAACTCAAGAGTCCTCCATGATTCCGCCCCCAGTTTTCCCACCCTTCTGCATGGCACCGACTATACCAGGTGCCTCTTCTTCACCCTATCCGGCAATAACGACCTGCTTCTCTAATCATGGCACATATGACCAACCTAGTCCTGCAAGGAGGAACATGCAGGGCTGCTGGTGGGTGGGTCACTTTATAGGGAGGACCCTCAGAGTGGCACCAGGAGTATCTTTTCAACCCCAGGCAATGTTTTGTGACTTTTTTCCTACTCGATGTCATACAACTCACCCAAAAGCAATGTCATCTATAGCGAGCATTAGAAAACAGGACAAGGGGACAATCCTACATTGGCAGAAAGATGGACTGGATGATCTGACAGGGCTTTTCCATCTCTCGTTTCCATGCTCTAGAATTGTGTGATACAAAAATTCCTGTACACAAAGACACCTTTCTCTTGCAGGTTCCCATGACAACGCTCTAGTAAGAAAAATGGGGGGAGGGGGGGGGTTCTGCTTGTGAAGAGCAGGTGATTTATTTAAGCCAGCTTTGACGCCTTGACAATCCTGGACTGGAACTTGACAGATGATCCATTGGATCTTAATTCCAGAATAGAAAGGATAATCTATGGGATCCTCTATAACCTGCTTTCCGTAGTTATGGGTTGACTTGCATAAATCAGGATGATTTTGCAGAGCAAAGTCCCGGAGATGCATTAGTTTTGCAGATGCAGAATGGGTTTTTGGGTCCTTTTTTTTTTGTTTTTTTTAAGCATTCTTGGAGTTCACCCGATTATTTTTTTTACCCTGTCACAAAACAGATCTTGAGCATGGTTTGGAAGACAGACTGTTGCACAAAGACTTCTGCCATTTTTCGGCATCTATTTCATGTAATTCACCTTCATGCTCACTCCTGCGTACAGGAGGGCATTGCACAGCCCTTGCTCCTGAGTGTCTACTAGTGTTTGGCTGTTTGTGGGTGGTATTTTCAAAAGTCGTCGGCCTAACTCTGTTCCCATTGACACAGTGGGAGTTTTACCGTGTGCTCAGTGGGAACAGAGTTAGGCCAGTCCTGAACACTTCTGAAAATCCCACCCGACAGCAAGAAGTTAACTCATGTTCAAACTTGGCTGTCCAAAGTTAGGTCTCCACAGCTGAATTTAAGGACCTAACTGGAAAATTGGCAACTAAATTATCCAAATTATCCATTGGATTTGGCCTGTTCTGAGATCACAAATCTGGCCTGTTCCAGAACAAATCCTGCTTTCTGGCAGTGTATTCCCTGTTCTATGATTTTACCAACTAGTCTAAGCCAATAAATTTCAGCCTCTGGATAGTTCGTAAATTGTTCTGTGCCACTAGTCACTGTTCATTATTGTGTGTGATTGTTTACCGAAGGATACGTCTCCACTGCACAATCCCCCCCGCCCCCGCCAACGAGTCTCAGAGCCTGGGTCAACTGACTTGGGCTGGTGGGACTTGCATTACAGGGCTAAAAAGATCAGTGCAGCTGTCCTGGAGGACACTGGAACCCGGTGAGGATGGTGGGTCTCACTGGGAACATCTACACTGCTGTTTCTAGCCCTGAAGCAGGGCCGGCTCCAGGCACCAGCCCAGCAAGCAGGTGTTTGGGGCGGCCAACGGAGAGGGGCAGCACATCAGGCGCTTTGGCGGCAGGTCCCTCACTCCCTCTTGGAGCGAAGGACCAGCCGCCGAATTGCCGCCCAAGACTGAAGCGGTGGCGGTAGAGCTGATCGCGGCTTTTTTTTTTTTTGCACTGCTTGGGGCGGCAAAAACCGTGGAGCCGGCCCTGCCCTGAAGCATGAGCTCAGGTCAGTTGACCTGAGCTCTGTGACTCACTGCTGTGGGGGAGGGGGTTGCGGTCTAGATGTACTCTAAGTCACATGGCGTGGTTACCGCCCCCTGGCAGGATGACTGAAACGTTTCAACAGGAGAATGAGGACTGGCAAAGAATGAATAGAGACTAGCAAATGTGGCGATTTGCCAGCACAGATGAAGACTTACAAATAACAGCTGTTATCCAGACATTCATGTGAACAAAGCCACGGTCGCACAACTGTTTGCAAAGAAGGAAGGACAAGGTATGTGAACAGCCTTTTGGAAAAGTAAGTTTGTGAACACTTTATCCAGAATTCACCCCGCTCCAGTCTAAACATGCAAGGATAGAGCTTTACCGCAGAATTAACTTTGGCTTGCTCTACACTTAAAACGTATACCAGCTAAGCTATGTCGGTCAGGGGCAGGGAAAAAACCACACCCTTGGCCGACAGAGCTAGACCAACAACCCCCCCAGTGTAGCTACAGCTATGCTGATTGCTTCTGTTGACATAGCTAATCTCATTTGGGGAGGTGGTGTTCCTATTGCAGCAGAAAAACTCCTGCTTTAGGTGTAAACTGAATCTACCCTATGGGGCTATGTCAACATAGCTATACCAGCATGGGCTCTGTACCGGCTCTTGCTTGGGTGTTGCCCCGAACCTCCCTGTCATCCACACATGAAAACCTCTCACCTGAGTTTAGTGGTGCTTCCAACCCAGGCTAATGGTACATTAGAGCCCGGGTGCCACTTTCACTCAGGCTGGTAACCGCCCACTTTGCAGCGAGGATGCAGGCTACATCACTCAAGTGCGTACCGTCCTCCAGTGCCTTCCCTCTGTTCCCACCCGGGTGTCCAGAGGGACAGACAAAGTTCGCCCACAGTTCACTGGCAAAGAATGATAGAGCGGTTCAGCCGACTGCAGCACAAAGAACCCCCAGAAGTCCCAGTGACACACAGGGGGAGTGCAGCACCCGTGCGCACTTAGGGTATCATAGAATCATAGACTATCAGGGTTGGAAGGGACCTCAGGAGGTCATCTAGTCCAACCCCCTGCTCAAAGCAGGACCTAATCCCAACATGTCTACATTACAAGTGCTACAGCGGCACCACTGCAGCAACCCTACTGTCGCGCTGTAGTTTAGACAGTACAGCGTCAGAAGGGGGGTTTCCATCGCTGTAGTGAATCAACCCCCTAGAGAGGCAGTAGCCAGGTCAACAGTGGGGGTTAGATTGAGCTAAGTACCGCATGCAGAGCAAAATTTTTCACAGACCTGAGCAAGGTAGTTAGGTCGACCCATGTTTTAGGTATAGATCAGGCCTCAGTAACTTGGGCAGGGCTTTGCAATGTGGCTGCACACAGCTGGGCTAGGCTAATCCGGGTCCAGCTCGCCTGGGCTGACTCTGCAGTGAAGACACACCCACAGTTTAGATGCTTAAGTAGTCATTTAAGCGCCTTAACTTTTGGCATTCTGGTTTGAAAAGTGGACCACGCACTTGCTGCAACTCTTGCTGTTCACTTCTTAAATACACATTAGGTTACATACTATTTATTACAGGAGAAGTATAGTGCATGTACCACATAACGTCCCATAGATTTCAACAGGGTGTTGCAAAATTAAGATATACACTGAAAGTCTCCTTTGGATTAACAGCAGCAATTGCCAGAGTTTTGCAGGATAAGGCTACCCTCAATAGACATACGATGCTACCTGTATAGAATACAGTAGCCTTGGTCAGACAAATTCCCAGCAAAAAGTTTACACAAAGTACTCATGACATCAATGGAAGGGCATCAGTGGTTTCTCTAAATCCTATTAAGTCAAGAGGAACCACATGAGAAATTAAATATAAAAACTGCTTAAGTGCAGATTTGCTTGGAAAGTGTCTATATAGAAATGTCAACATCTTCTCTTTATCCATTCATCCATCCAGGTGCTAATATAGACCCCATCATTGTAGTAGCCAAAAACCATAATATTCTTACGGCACTCTGGGGTTCTGTGCTTATGGCATTTCAAATGTTTACCCGGGAATCTGAAAGGCAAGCTGGGTTATACATCGCCAATAATCAAGGAATTTCAGGCTAAATCTCAGTTTCAGAAAATGTAGTGTCAAACCCCTTCCCAATGTGTCTTCAGTCATATCTGCTTGCTCTATCTACGGACTACAGTTAGTTGCTACTGCCTTTGCCTGTTATTAGCACTGTACCGTCAACACAGCTAATGGAGAGTGAGCCAGAGTCTCTTCTGACTCTTGCATTAACAACCTCATCGTTCATTAAGGGATAAATCCTGGTCTCACTGAAATCTACAGGGGTTTTGACACTAACTTTGCTGAAACTGAGATTTAGCCTGAAATTCCTTGATTATTGGTGATGCATAACCCAGCTTGACTTTCAGATTCCCGGGTAAATATGTAAGGTTGGAAGCTAGAAAAAGCATGCTTTTACAGTAGTTGTAAATGTGGTAGATCCGATATGGAGTCATTTGAAATGCCATAAGCCCACAGTGCCATTTCTAGAAGGCACCTTTCAGAGTACAATGGCACTTTCAAGTAGTACTGATGGTTTGGCTGAAGCCTGAAAGACAGAGAATTTAGCACTGATCTTACTGCTGCCTCCTCCAGTGTGCTCAGTTATTGCGGTACCAGTAATAGGGAAGAGCCACCCCACTTTTGCCAGGCTACTTAGGCATAATAGGGTGGGTTACAGAATGGCAGCCTTCTAGTGAGGCTATGAACTAAAAAGGAACTCTGAAAATGGCAACATCTGTCTAAAGCCCTGTGCAGAGAAAAGGGTGTGGCTAGGCCATGGAGGGACCTGGAACCAGCTGGCTTCCCTCCTATAGGGCCCAGAAACGACTTACCAAAACAAGAGGCCAGACTGCAGCCGTGGCCGAGCAGCTGATCCGGCTAGACTGCCATTTCAGAGGAGGAGGTGGATCTTAGGAAAGCGTGGAGAGAGAATCCTTCCACGTATGTTGTCAGGGGTGCACCGGGGTTGAGTCGGGATTTCCAGTGGATTCACAGCCTACAGGACTAATCCAAGCATGGATGATGAAGCATGGCTCCCAAAAAGCCACACGGATTTGGGAGTAAGTGTTCCCCTCCCATGTGATTTTAAATGGGAGGGGGAAACGGGCGTTCGCTGACAGTTTTGTTCACGGGCCCACGGCAGAATCAAATCCAGTTTACCCTCCAGAGCTGGCTTGGGTCTGCATCACTAACAGCAGTAAAAAAATTGTAGTCAGCAGATAGGAGTCAAAAGTCCACAGGGAGCCAATACATTGAGCAAGACGGTGACCTTTTCTACACAGTCACTTTTTAATATTACCTCCCTTTCCTTTGGTTTTTGTCTCTAAGACAAATCTTGGATGTTACTTTCTTGATGGTTTCTCTTTGTATTTCATTTATTTTTGCATGGTAATGTGCTTGAGGGGGCAAGGTATATACAACTGGATTGAGAAAGTGCCAGCCAATCTTGTACCTTAGCAAGCAATGTGGCATGCTTAGCAAACTCTTCGTTCACCAAGCTTTGCAGTGCAGATGTTAGCAAAACATGCAGCCCACTCAATGCAGCATACTGGTCAACGGAGTTGAACCACTTATGCCAATGGTGAATTTGGTCCTGCATCTACTAAGGCAACTAAGTGTTGCTTAAGACAGGTTTTGCTGTTTGTATATACAACGCTTGGCATGAAAATGGCAGCACTTGCCGATGGTTAGCACACATGGTGTCTGAGATAATACAGTTTTCCCCTATTCTTAGACTAGTTCAGAACTGTGGTACCAAAAAGCGTGTTTGAACTCATGGCAAAAGTTGACTTTTTAAGGGTGACCACCTTGTCTGTATCTATGAAACGTAGTACTTTATATAGCACTTTACACAGTCCAAACACGGCACAAACATTTACCAGTTAATCCTCACAACACCCCTCTGAGGCAGATACATTTTATTGTCCCCACTATGCAGGCGGGAAGACTGAGGCAGAAAAAGGTTATGCGATTTGCCCAAGGCTACACAGCAAGTAAGTGGCAGCGCCCGGAGCAGAGCTAAGGAATTCCTGGTGCCCAGCCTTGTGATCATTCCTCACGACCATGCTGGTCTATAAGAGACGGAAGTAGTAGAGTATTTTTTCCAGCAGCATGAGCAGAAATTTACTGAGCAAGCGCAGCATGGAGCTGAAACGAGTTTTGTCCAAAGTGCCAGCACCTTACACGACAGGTTATGTAGTGTGGTCGGTCAACAAAACATCCAACAGAGGCTGAGAAAATGGACGCGGGCACGAGGGCCACTTACATGGTAATGTTTCTGCACGGTTCTTTTGGATCATTATGCAGAGCTGTAGCACCAGTTGGGGTGCGCTCTCCAGGAATGTCTCCAGGAGGCGCAGCATGTTTACGTCTGCATACTCGTACATCATAGCCCAGTAGAAGCGCCGCTGGTGTTCCTTCCGCCTCTGGCTCTGGATCCCCAGGTACATGGTTCGGATATACCTGCAGCACAGGGAAGGAACAAGCCAACCATCAGTCATTGGCGACAACAGCTGAGGGGGGTCAAACAGCAACCAATGGAATTAGAGCCAGTAGGCCAGTAAAGGATAATAGCTCAGAGCAGGAGGGAGAGCTCTTTATATACCCAGCCGTGTTCTATGTAGAGCTTTCTCTGGGGCCGATCCAAGACTGTGAAATGAACTCCCACAAGAGCTAAACACCACCTCAGACATCACCACTTTCTGTACAGCCAAGACTTCAGTAGCCAGGGCCCAGCACAGCAGCCATAAAATAAACCAATCCCAAAGAAGTCCATTCAAACAAACAAGCAAAAAGAAACCTCGCGCAGTTTTCCCATTGGAGAGAAAAGTATGAGAGAGGAAATCACACGTGGCAAATGCTAGTCACATCATTTAATGCACGGCTGGCCATGCTCAGATACTATAGTGACCGGGGCAGTATAAGAACAGAATAGAATAGCCCTGGCAGAATCCTCCCCTTCTCTTCAGGCAGGGAAATCCTAATATTTGCTGACTAAAAGCCACCTTAGACGCTTCCCAAGAACCCAATGAGCTGACCTAATTTCCCTTGGATGGAGCAGCATGCAGCCAATTTCACCTTTAACTCAGAGGAGTGGCTTGCAAAGACTACAGGTCACAGCATGCCAGGGACCTCAGGTCAAGACGCAGCTTTGGATTAAGACATAGCATCACATCCAGGGACCTAGATCTGCAGCAGGCTGCACCTCCATGTTAAACGTGAGAGCAGCCACAAGTCACGCTGTAGAACTCCACTGGCCAACCCTGGTCTTAGACAGATTCAGCAGAAAAAAAACCCATTAAAAACAAAATGCAGATGATAAACTACTCGACAGTGGCTCTTACAGTCATTTGAAATGTGCCATCTGAAAGGGTTTTTTCTTCTTTATATGTTTTGTGGCTGAACTCCTACAATGGTGAATTCAGGAGTGTTTCTTTTCTCTCTGAGGGGAAACCATATGCTTGAAGAGAGAATAGTAGTGGAAGTAATTTTTTGGGGTTTTTTTGAGGAGGACTGTGTGACAGATTTGGAGCTGCTTGGTAATAATTGGTGAATTCTGTATATTGACCTGGTTATTGAGAGGAGATGTTTATTGTGTGAATATTTTTGGTTAGTATTATAGGGAAAAACAAGCAGGAAGGGGAAAAATGGCTTAAACATAAGCCATTTTCAGCACTTCTGAGAGTTGTTAAGAGATGAAGCCAGGACAGGAAAAGGCCCCCGAATACAGAAGAGCAAAAGAACTGTGTCAGGTTTAAAAGGAACACTCCCAGGGGACAGAGGAGGGGGATAGTGGTTGTTCGGAGACACAGCTACCTCCTGTGGGTGTCTGAAGAAGGTAGGCCTGCCCAGGTTCCTGTCAGGGGCTGGCGATCCTCTAAGAAAGACGTGTGCAGATTGCTTGTCGTCTGAACAGCCTTTTCCCTCGAACAATCTAAAAGATTTGTTCCTACTGCTAAAATAGACAACAATTATCGGGTCACTGCAGAGCACGGATCTAAGACACCCAAGGGGAAGAACTGCTGGTGCCAGAACTCAGATGTGCAGGGTAAGGACAGTTGATAGGGTACAGAAGCCTGGGAAGAACTGAAGAATTTCACCTCAGGAGAGGCAAAGGTATGAGGTCTAAGACCTGAGGGGGTGCACTCAGAGGGTGTGTCTCCACAGCACACTAAGCCTGGCTTCCTGACTCAGGTTTGGGCCCAAGGCCCCATTCCGTCCACACACAAATCAGTCTGACTCAGGTGAGCAAGCACCCAGGTCTTAGGACCTTGCGGGGGGGGTGGGGGGGCAGTTAGAACCCGAGTCTTGCTGTGATGTGGGTCTAAGCTCTGTCGTTCTGCAGTGTGTAGGCAACTCAAGTAGGGTTGCCAACTTTCTAATCACACAAAACCAAACACCCCTGTCCCGCCCCTTCTGAGGCCCCCCCCCCCACTCAACCCATCCCCCCGTTGCTCACTCTCCCCCACCCTCACTCACTTTCACCGGGCTGAGGCAGGGGGTTGGGGTGCGGAAGGGAGTGAGGGCTCCGGCTGGGAGTGTGGGCTCCGGATTGGGGCCAGAAATGAGGGGTTCAGGGTGCGGGAGGGTGCTCTGGTCTGGGGCAAAGGGTTGGGGTGTGGGAGGGGGTGAGGGCTGATTCCCAGATACTTCAGGGAATATTTCATTTCATTTATTTTAAAACTGGTTTCCCTGAACTTTGTTTTAGTTCCATAAATACATTTCTCTTTATATTGGATCTGGTAAAACCTGTTCTTTGTCTGCATACAAAACCTCTACCTTTTGCGCTGACACTAACTGATTAGGCACCTTATATATAATAATAATAATATGGAGATATACCTATCTCATAGAGCTGGAAGGGACCCTGAAGGGTCATCGAGTCCAGCCCCCTGCCTTCACTAGCAGGACCAATTTTGCCCCAGATCCCTAAGTGGCCCCCTCAAGGATTGAACTCACAACCCTGGGTTTAGTAGGCCAATGCTCAAACCACTGAGCTATCCCTCCCCCCTAATTTTGAACGGTACAATCGTGATAAAGACTGGACTATACTAGAGAGTTATATTGGTATAACTATATCAGTTAGGGATGTGATTTTTTTGCCAGCATAGATATGCTGGTAAAAGCCCTAGTATAGATGCAGTTATACTGGTATAGAGGGACCTTTTACTAGTACAGCTAATTCTCTTTCTTGAGCCAGAATTAACTATACAATTAACACTGTTATACCAATATAGCAGCATCTACATACGTTTTTGGGAGGGAGAGGTGTTTCCTGCTTTGACTATACTGATATAGTTAAAGAAACCCAAAGAAAAGAAAAACTAACCATGTAATTTCACCCCAGATGTGTTGTTATTGGCCTAGATTTTCAAAAACAGGAGCCTAAAGTTAGACTCCTAAATCTATATTTAGGCACCAAAATAAATGGCCTAATTTTCAAAAGTGCTGAGCATCATGAAGCTACAATTGACTGTTGAGTGTTCTGCGCTTTTGAAAACCACGCTATTTATTTAAGAGCCTAATTATGCATCCAGGAACCTAACTTTAGTCTCCTATTTTTGCAAATCTTGGCTAATATTTTAAATACAGGTCCCAACAGGACATCGCAACATATAACTAATTTGGGGGAGGGTTTAGAGACAACTTTCTTTAAACACAAATAGGGCTGGCTGTTCGCTTTGCTCTGGCAGACGTCCCAGAATTCTTGTTGGCACAATTACCATCTTCATTACTTACTACTTAAGCTGCAGTAGCACCAAAATGTGCCAGGCAAATTCACTACAGCCCTGCCTCCAAGGAGCATTTTTTTAAAAGTCAGAGCCATATGCCCTGAAAACCAGAAAGTTAGTCAAACAGCATTTGATTGGAGCTCCAAAACAGCTCCATAAGGCAGAGAGGGATTTCACTTCCCAACCTAGGTGCCTTCTACACACTCTCATAACTAAGCAGGGCCAGGACTTGGACAGGAGACCAAGAAGTATCAAATTCTGGTCTCCCTACTTGTGTGACATGAATAGGTTGAATTTTGTTCTGTTACACTGGTGTCAATCTGGAGTGACTCCATTGACCACAGTGGAGTTATTCTGATAAATTAAAGGCAGGATCTGGCCCCACAGTGCTACTGTGTGTGTAAGGTGAGCAGGATTTGGCTCCCAGTGTAAGGGAAACCCAGGTGTTGTAGGAAATGATGCGGGTGATGCCCCATGCAGGGGACAAGATGACTTAGATAACATGGAGATGAGTGCAGCATAAATGCTTGGAGACTAGATTATATAGATGGCCAGCTTATATAGATAGACAGATGCTCTGAATATCTGATCCTACAGTCTTTGCTCATGAGTGGTTCTTTCTCAGGCAAGTGGCTTCAATTTAAACCAGTAAGGATTCCTGGTATGAATAAAGGTTGAGCAGTAACGAAGCAGAGTGTCAGCATAGTAATGCTGTCTCTTTGGTAAGACATAAACCTCAGGTCCTGGCTATTGTTGATAATTAGCTCTCTCGTAGAACCCGAAGCACTGAACGGCACTGCTGCTCACGTAGACTCTGGAGATCAGGAATTGCAGAGGCCCTAAGAGAGCTGGATGTGCTAGAAACCTTGCAAAACATTCAAGCCACCCCCTGCAACACAGACCCACGACCCCGCTAGCTCGTGAAAGGCAGCCAAGAACAACAGAACCCACTGCTAATGGAAATGATCGTCACCCCTTTCAGAGCACTGAACCGGCCATCCTCCCTGAAAAATACTAGACCTCACCCAACCCTGAAGACACCCACACTCAATGCAGAAGATCTGTCCAGCTGCTCCTTTGTTCTCCAGACTCCCACCCCTATGCAAAAATCAACCAGGAAAGAGCAGCAACCAAGCTTCAGCCACACGTAACCGCTGCCAAGCTCCTGTATGCTTCCCAACTGGGCTTCAGACTGTGGCACAGAATGAAGAAAGCCTTGGTCCCCCTCACAGAGGAACTTCTCCTGGCACTAGATAAAAGCCATATCCCAATGATCACACTACTCTGCTCCTGTTCCCTTAAAGCTTCTCCTGAGGGGTCCCATGGGGATCCATCCTTCCTCCCCTTCTCTTCAGTATCTACAAGAGCCCACTTGGAGAGGTGGGGTGGCACTGTAGGCCAACAGTACGTCAACAACTCCCCGCGGTTCATCTAATTTTCCACAGACGCGACCAGCACCATCCCGAGGCTGTCACATAGCCTAGAGGAAATCAGCACCTGGATGAAGAGCAGCTGGCTCAAACTAAACCCAGGCAAGGCAGAATCAAGGAATTCCTCCAACAGAGCATCTATGAAACAGGGAGAGGAGAAGGACAGCACATTCCCTGAAGTCCAATACGGCCTTCACCATGCTATTTACCTGGGAAATGATACGCTAAGAAATCCCTAAGAGACAACCAGACAAAGTACTACTTTCCACTGTCTGTCATTTATTTCTACTTTGTCTAACCAGGGGTCCAAAGTCAGGGAGGTTTAAAAGTCTTCTCTATGAGTGCCCTGAAGGATAAGTAACAGTGACAACTAGCAGTCCCCATTTGATGCTGACCCAAAGTATTGAAAAATCATGAGTCAGCAACACCCCATCCTCAAATAATGCTGGACTTAGAAATCATGAGATTTTAAATAATATATTAGTTGCTTTCTGAGTTTTGAGCCTATAGAAGTCACATGTTTAAGCTTTTCTCCACAGCCATGAGGACTAGAAATTTACTTTTTTTATTTAAATGTAAACTGAGATTCTCACATAATCCCATGACTCCAGGACCTGGGGCTTTAAGGAAACACAATACTCATGATCAAATCCTGAGAGGCTCTTCCCACCTACTGATCATCTCTCATTCGCTGCCGAGATGTCGACCCCCACCTTTGATAATACCAGCCTCCATCACCCACTCGTTAAATTTTCAAACACCTTTGTGCCTTTTACCATGCTGTCCCCCATCCACCAGGCTTCAGAGTCTCCCCATAAACATCCACAAGTCACCTCATTGTCTTCCTTCAAATCCCTCCTCAAAACTCTCCTCATTCATGGTGCCTACAACAAACTTGGCAACAGTTAGGCTGCAGGGGCGCTGATACCACTGCTCTTCATGCTGACCAACATTGTCTCATTGTTTCCTGTACTCCCTTATGTGTCCATCTGTATCTATCTGTTGCCTCTTGTCTTATGCTTAGAAGGTAAGCTTTTAGGGATAGGGACTGTCTTTTCGGTCTGTGTTTGTACAGCACCTAACGCGGTGGGGTCCTGGTCCATACTCCTAGGTGCTATGACAATACAAATAAATAATAAATAACAACAATACTAATAAAACCAAGTCATATTTGGAATACAAGTGAAAGCTGCAAAGAAAGAGAACAATAACAGGAATGAAATTGTGATCGCTGCCTATGACAGCGATCAGTACTTCCGGGAGAGAGGCGCTGCATGAGAACACGGTGCATTTCTGTAGCAGCTTTAATTGCGCATCAGCCGCATGTCTTGCTGATCTATTGGTAAGGGAGGCAATCAGGGGCCCGACTGTTAGCTGCAATATTATTATTTTTTAAATAAATGCATCACAAATTTCGGTTTCTGGGTTTGATAGCAGGGTGTGTGGAGTGCGGGGATGTATTATTCCACTGGTAGTTAATTGCCATGACATCTCATCAGCAGATGCTGCCGCTAATGCTTGGAAAGCATGATTATCCCGGACTGCAAATAGCAAGTTTAGGAGCTCACTCTTTCTCTTAAGCGCTGCAGATGAAAAGGCTACTCCTTGGAATCGTGCAGATGGGATCAAAACAGAAGCTGCCCAAATCCATCTTTATAACCGGATTCCACTATATTTGAATCTAATAGGTTATTGGTCTAGAGTCTCAGCTGGGGTGAACTGACTTCAATGGAGCTACGTTAATTTACATCAGCTTAGAATTTGGCCCACTGTTTTTCATCATAATGAATTTTAAAAAAGACTAATAGAAAGATATGGCAACAGGGAAGCAAGATGGTAAATTAAATAATTACTCTACTTAAAAACAAAATCAAAGCTACAATTAATATCACGTGCAGTGTGAACATATTGTGCATGGTTACAAAGCTTTGAGCAATCATTAATTAGGCTCAGAGAATTATTATTTATTATTTGTATTATTGCACCATCTAGGAGCCCCTGTTATGGACCCGGACCCTGTGCTGGGTGCTGTACAAACACAGAACAAAAAAGACAGGGATGTCAGAGGCTATTGATATTTTCAACATACAGTCCGCAAAAAATTCATCCCTATTAAAATAGCCAAAATCATTGTTTCTCATTCCGTCCTGAACTCACAGCAATGGGCCTGGCTGCACTGGATTGCGTATGTAAGCAGAGTCAGGATGAGCTCTACCCTGACATCTGGTGGTGAATTATGGGGAG